>JAWQUT010000130.1:633248-647584 GCA_033807755.1 Ellobium chinense | reverse complement strand
TGTGAATGTGGAAATGAGAGGTGCAAGAGGAATCGACCGAAGCAGGCATCAACATCATAAAAACAGGTTCTTTTCTCACCCTTTTGTAGGTCAAGACTTGCTCAAGGCCATCTAAGACGCCCGCGTTTGGCTTGACGGCTTTTGATAACAAAAGTGGGCGGAAAAGATAAAAGGGACAATGAATGAATGTTAACAGTACAAACAAAGGATGGCATCATCAGTTTAGATGTCCTATGGAACCTCCATATATTAATCACACTACCTTCCTATTAAGTGTGAATTATACATGCCTAGTCTAGTTTCATCATTACTCTTCCACTTTTTTTGTTCATCCAAGTGAACCTCGGTAACAAGTACTGTACTATATCAGATACATCTCAGTTACAAGCTGATTTTGTCCATACAGCAAGGCATACTATCCTTGTAATGGACATTTGAACGTGTACTGTTTTTGCAATAACTTTACCACAGAAACTGTAATCTTGAGTCGGAGAAGTCGGTCATGTATGGTCTTAAATAAGGTATGAACACTGAAAGACGGTAAACTAGAAGTTAATATTACACCTGTCACAGATCATCCCTGTCCCCTTTTCCCCTCCGAAAATTTAAAAAAAAAAAAAAGCTACCTTCTCCCCTTTCCAAGTCACTTCAGGTTATGTTCATACCGAGTGTGGAGTTATCTTTTTTTTTAAGGGGGGGGGGGTTAGGAAAAAATACATGCATCTAAAGGTCGCTCGATAAAGATCAATAATTATTCAGTGAGGTTGGCGCACAATGTTATCGTTTATCCCTTCCGCTACTTTTCCAGGATTACTCTAGGTACTCTTAACTTCTTACCCCATTTTTCTCAGGTCTGTGGCAACATCAATGAGTTACAGTGCCTTTTTTTTCCCCTTAAACCTGGATACAAGCTGAACATTATCTTTTGTTGTGACTGAGGAATTGACGTGGATCGGACCTACCTATAAAATCAATCACAGAGCAAGAGATATGGAGAAGAGAACTAAATGAGAGATTGATCGACCAATCCAAAAACAAAACATCACACAAAGAGAGTTACAGAGCTTTTTTATTATTTTTTTTTATTGCAAATACATGAGTAATCTAGAGCAACGGCACTAGATCTAATTATATTACGTTAGTATATTGGCAATAGTAAAGTAGAAAAGTAGATGGAAGTGAGAGAATAGAAGCGCAAACAACCAAACTCACATTCTTATGTCACGGTATCATTATCCAGGCCCAGACACATTCTTTGGGATACATCGAAACCATTTGGAAGATACTGTGGTATTACTTTGTTATTTTCCAAGTGAGCCGGGGTGTGTCAGCACGTCCTATTCATTGACCTAAACTTATTATTGCTGGCCCTTAGACCCTTAAAAACCAATCACACTAAAAATCCAGCGACTGTGAGCCTGACACTCCTATTGTTTATAGGATTCATACACAAGTATGGGAGGAAATAAAACGATCAATCATTTTAAAGAACTTTACAGTGATCTATTCTGAAAATGTAATGACTCCAAATTTGTTAACATATTTTTTTTTGGGTTATATTTTGACTGTTATTAACACAGCTTAAGAAGGCAACTTAACAATTCTCAATGAGGGAATAAGGTGTCAGTGGTGAACGAGCTGGACATTTTACAGATCCAACAGTCGAAATTTTGGATTAAGAGTCTACCCCCTTCCTAGGTCTGAAAGAATTTAATCTGGTACAGCCATACTGTATATTCAAGCTGGTGATACATTATAAAGAAAGATAACTTGCGCAACAAGCTGCCTGTGAGACCAACACAATGCCTCGAAATAAGAGCCTCTCAAAATCCTGGTTTTCCAGAGGTAACATTGGATAATCCGCCTGTTTGGTTTACTGAGAAAATGAGGCGACTGGAAATGAGGAAAAAAAAAAAAAAAGGCAAAAACAGGAGGAAGTCAAGAGTGATCTGAGAAAAATTGTACAAATGAATACATAGTGCTTGAATATTTTGTTTCCATTTCATACACATAGGGAACTAGGCGAACTTCAAATAAAAATAAAAATGTTTTGTTCTTCACAATGAATTCGGGAGTGTATCTATGACAGAACAAGAATGATTAACAGCAGGAGCATGAAAATAGAGGAGAAGAAAAATTCTATTTACATTAAGTAACATTGTTGGAACAACCATTAAATGATTTAAACATATTAAAATCACAACTGAAATCCTGTTAAAAAAAACCTGGCACAACACGTTAAAAAACCCAGTTGACACTTCATATTAAGTTAAATAAAATATTGTGACACAGACATAGGTTGTCTATCGTCTTGCAAACACAACACAGATAATACAGAAATGTTATAACTTAAAAAGATCCTGATACTCTACATTCACAAAGACTGCAGTGAATAAATTTATACAAAAGTTCACAATGTCTTACGACTCTAGGGAGAAAATAGTGAAACTGAGTGAGGAAAAATTGGCAGGGACAGGAAGTATTGCAGCCTACCACCAAGAACAATCACTGGCTAAAATGTTAAAACTGTAACAGAGAATTTGTATAGAGGTAACCCCTCCCCAGGAATGTACAAGCACAAGTATTTTCCAGAGCAATACCACACAGACACCCAGGTGAGCGACTGGCATGCTCTGGTACAAAGTTTTAAACTGAATTGAACTGGCTCAAAAAGGCACCAAATATACTATACTGCATCTGCCTCTTTATGACATCGCATTTGCCACAAGTGACCTTCTTTTAAACCATGGTTTTGCTGGTTTATGTATGAAGTAGCAACAAATCATTGAACAAAGTTCAGGAATAAATATTTCCACTCTAGTATAAACAGAAGCTACTGTATTGCTCTGATAGCTTTCTGACAGAAGAAGGCTACTATGTCTAAGGAAGTCCAAGAAATCCTGGATGAACCTCCATATTGATACTGTCCTTCCTTGCAACATTTACTATTACAGCACTGACTCAAATGTTGCAACATCAACAACACAAAATTGGTTTTTAAAAGATTTTCACCCTGAAGTGCTAATTCTCGATAATAAATGCAACAGAAGAGAATAAAGTGTCTGATGCCTATTTTACAAATAAATTAACACTGACCATATCATCACACAACCAAACTCATCTCAGACCCGCATTGCCAATCAAAATGTCTGCAAGACAAGACCTATTTCAAATGACCATGCAATTAACATACAGAACAGAAGGATGCATGTAGCTGAGTCAAATTAGAAAAGGATATAACTGAGATGACTGCCCTTTTCATGCTACCCTGTCAGTACCAAATGGTTTACTGGAACACAAAAGAAGTACTGTGTTTTACTTTCAAGGTATCTAAATGTTGATTTTTAACACAAACATTTCATAGCTACTTCAAAAATAAAGCGTTTCTTATCTGGGGTAATTTTGTTGCATAGCCAATTATTTCAGGGGCCAACCCTGTATAAATATATTCCAAGGCCTCACTGTTTGTGTGACCTGCTTCTGACTAACATCCTAGTTTCCTCACAACCTAAATGATGAAATTAAAATCAGCATCAAAAATTACTTCTTCATTTTTGACCACAGCCACCTCTGTGGTTCAGCCTTGCACAGTCATTTCAAAATTAACATGTGACCTCTAATATACCAAGGCATCAGATTAAGTAAGGCCTATTCTTCCTCCAATCATGAATAAATTTGTTCAAAAGTGCTGCTCAATCACAAGGAAATAAATAGTGGTATTATGTTTATACTTGATGAATAGCTAGTATTATAAAAGCATACATCCCACACAAACAGTAGGTACCTGTTTTTGCTATTACCCTCACAGCACAAGAAATTTAGAGCTTCATATCCCTCCCTCCCCCCACATCACAAATAACACCTGTACTCTAAGCACTGCACTGGCGATTAGTTAGTGTACTATGAAAAGGGACCTTCTAGTGAAATCAGAAACATTCTAAAACTGAAGTACCACAGACATTACACATCACATACTGCAGTGATCCATTAGGACAGTTTTTAGGCAAGGAGAAGAAAGAACATTGCAGCAAGAGCTGCTACTTTGGTAATAAACACTCTATCATGCACTTGTATTTGCCATACACAACACAATTCAGCTGCTTTGGGAAGAGAATTGCAAAATGAGAATAAGTATTTTTCACCAGATGGCCCCATTTTCTCAGTCCACTACCGTTATTCATCAATATATCCAGGTCACACACAAACACACATGAATATATGCTTAAATGATGATTGCCTATAAAAAGAAGGGGAATTATTAGTGACAGTTGCAGTATATTGAAGGCAGTGATGTGCACAAATCAGACAGACAATTTGATCAAAATACAAGAGCTTAAGAAAACTCAGTCCTTCTAGTTCATATCACACCATGCGGCTGGAAGGCTCCAAAACTTTCATGACAAGCTGAAAAAGCACTGCATCTCCTTGATTTTGAACCAGTCTGAATAACTTTAATGGATCTTTAATATGAAGTTATTTGAAAATTATCTCATTGATGAACAGTGGATAACTTATGCCTGCTCAATATTCCACTATAAATTCTGGAAAATAAAAATCTAAACTATCATTTTAGCTGAATGAATTCAATGCTGTTTTTTTTGTGTTTTTTTCCCCGGAGATCTGAAATCCTGGGGGTATAAAATACTTATTAAATATCGTGCTTTGAGATGTCATAACTTTTCCATAGCTTTGTGTTTTTTATTATTAACTTAAAATCATTTTATTCCAATTAAATCTTTTTGGAATTGTATTCATAGCCTTCTGTAACAAAGAAAGAAAAAAATGAGTATGATTTCCAACAATACAAAAGCTATCAACGTTATGATGCTAAGATATGCAAAGTCATCTCATCAGCACAAGGGGCCAAAAAAAACCAAACTGAACAGGTGTCTTAATCTGTATCGCAAACTAATTCTATGATTTGCCATGGAGCTATGTAGTGGTGAAATCATTTAAGTTAAAAGTACTTAGTGATCACACTTCCAACTGGTTTCGTAATAAAGTAAATCCATCCTGCACATTTCATTGTTTTGTTATACAATAACTTTTTACAAATATATAAAGAAAATTAACAAAAACATGGAAAGAACCAGCATGATAAAAACTATGTTACAATAAATTTATATGAAAAATGATTTCTTGTTCACTATATACAGTTTGTATATTTAGATTGGTTTTGCAAGGAGAAATGAATATATACTTTCTCTCCCATGAATCATACATTTAAAAGGGCAATAGAACACAAAGTTTTCATTATGTTAAATTTTGTTGTTAACAGCAGAGAAACCACATACAAACATGGCAAACTTGTACTTTGGAGATGGTAATGTATGAAGCAGGAATGCAAGCTGCAATATTTACTTGGCCGAGGGGGGACTGCAATCATATATGGGAAAAAAAGCAACAATATTAAATGTATGAAGCTAGAAGTTTGATTTCAACTGCTCAGGCTTTGTCATGCACATAATTTAACTAAATGGAAAATTTTATATCAGTATGCACTGGTCAGGACAATAAATATAGAACAAGAACAACGACAAATTGAACCAAAACAGCGGTTTGAAAAATTTATGAAGGTCTAGAATGACTGAAAGAATGAAAATTTGTGGAAGTCAAGAATAACCGACGGACTACTATAAAAAAAAAAATATAAAAAAATTCATAATTACTTGCGGTAAAATAATTTTGAATCTGAACAAAACAAGACAATTCAATTTTAAAAGAAAAGGAGAGGAAAAACCAAATCATGGCAAGAAAATGTCTTAATTAAAATGGAATGATTTAAATCTCTTGCTTTCATCTGACATAGTGCATAACAAGCAGTAACAAATGCAGAATAATAAAAATAGGGATCGCACTGCTCCTTTGTAGTTCAAAGACTTGTTTATTGCAAGACCTGAAATTTTCAAGAAGTTTCTACAAAACCTCTCACCTATCTAAGCATGCATGCATATCCATAGCTATTCATATCAAACATGCAAGGCTGTGAATTGCTGCAAGACTAAACCTGTAGCAGACTGCTTGAAGAGACTTTCTTGAGATTTTCAGGACTCACACGCAAGTATAGGTCACTTGTGTGGAATACAATAGGAATACTCTGTGCTATTAATTGGCATTCAAGGTTATGGCTGATATTGTAAAGCAATAATATGCTTACAAACACAGATACCTATAACATTTCCTGCAAAATTTCAGGTCCCAGAATAACCTTGACCCAAAACCACTAAATTAGAGGTTCCCTTCTGGCAGCATATGATACACATATTCTCTAGAGTAATGCAATAACATGAAATGCCATATGAGCTGTGTACCAAATGGCACACCAATTCTACAAACATAACACTATACTGACAAGACTTTATTAAGAGAGAACAATGCGTTAGGAGTGCCTCCATTAACCCTCAGACAAACGAATTATTTCAGTTTGGGCTTTCGATTTGTGCGTTTTCCTGGCATAAGAGGTTGGTGCTAGTAATTGAAAGTTACCTTCACAAACCTTCCCTTTTGTTCAGATATGATAACATGGGTAGTGTGATCGTCATGGGCCTTGTACAAAGTTTGTGTGACTTAAATCATGAGTTGATGTGGATGACAATGACCTTTCTCACTGGGAGGTGTACTGTGTACATATCTGAACCAGTTAAAGATGTGTAAAGTTATAAATTATAAATTAAAGACCTAGGCAGCTAACTTTAGTGTTCTTGGCAGGTTTCTGCATGAATGTAATGAATAAGAGGGGATGGCCAATGTGAGAAGACATAATTTCATTTTCTTTAAGATCTGCTCTGCTGTTGCAGATCAACACAGTTAAAAGTAGATCCTTGTATGTGCAACCATAGTTTTTATTACCTTGAATAAGGTTTTGAGCTAAGTTTGTGTCACTAATGCTTTTTTCAAGGGCCTCATAGTCTTATTTTATTAAATTTGGATGATCTGGATTGTCGTGCTGACCAGTCAATACTGATCACAGGGTTTGAATCCTTGCTGTGCTAGCAGCCAAAATGCAATACAGTGACATTGCTTTAGGATCTACGCCCTTGTGTGCTAATTTTAAGTGAGTCATTGTTTTCATCAAACAGAATTGGTCAAAATTTCACATGCTAAATGATATAAGGGAGAAACTCAGGCATGCAAGTCAAACTTCCATGGAAAACTGCTGTCTCATTCTCAATAATAAGCATGGCTCAAAAACATATGTGTTTGTCTCTATACATTCTAGTAATCAAAAAGTTTGGATGGACATTTACAGAAGACAAGACCTGGGGAAAAAAACAGGCTACAGCTGGGTTACATAAAAGCCATCACCTGCCATATTTACACACTTTACATGCATTATCTTTCATGACAATTGTTATAAGGTGTGCTCCTGTACATATATCCCATTTAATAAGCTACACTTTTTCTCTTATAAAGCAACTGTTTGCTCCACCACTGGAATACAGATAGGGTTGTGTACATTTATAGTACGGAATATCAGAACATAGATGAAGTAGATGATATTACAGGATGGTGAAAGGAAAATTGGAACGAAAATGGCAAGGGAAGAAACTAAAGCAACACCAAAAAGGCACCGACTTATAAACCATTACATGGTTAAACCCCTTGCAGCTATTGCTCCAAATCCTAGCTAAGGTTGATGCCATCCAGATATGCAAAAACAGCTAAGTGAATATTTTCCCAGCCTCATTGTAAACTCCTTCAAAACAATATATATGACGCAGTTTCCTTCCAGCAGCCTGGTACTTTTATCTGTTCAGTGCCCATCAAATTTTCGTTGCTTTTTTTCTTCCTCATCCCAGAGATGAAAGGAAGTTTGCAGAAGATTCTAAAGAATAGGGCACAGATATGAATGTCAATATAAACTAAGGTCTTAGTAACAAGAATGGAGAGATGAAATACAGATGTCTCACATAATACAAATTCATAGCAAAGGTAAAGGGAGCTTTTGTAAGACAAATGGTGTTCTTGACATCTTATTTTTCACTAAAGCCTCCCCTATCTCTTTATAAACAAGGGATAAATCTGTACAAACACTGTTCACTGGCTGCTTACAATTAGTGAAAATTCATAAAAAGGAGTGAAACTGGAAGCTGCCCTCTAATTTAGTTTTTTGGCAAGTATTATACATTAAAGACATCTGTGCATCATTCATCTGAGCACATAACAATGCCTCATTAAATAGCTAATGACATTCATTATTTTCAAAGGCCCCTTTGCTGTATCCAAGTTAAACACCAATATCATCAGGAATTGAAAGAAGAAACAGATTTGCAATTCTGATTTGCATAAGCAGAAATATAAGGCGCTGGACATACTGGCTGTTGCCACAACATTTTGCCACTGCCATCACATATTATAACTAATTTTATAAGCATGCGGAATTCTTTCCTGGTTTGCACTGCCAAATGTTAGTGAAAGAGTACCTGACACATAACTGATACGATTATCCCTAATGTAAAATAACACTAAAAATTATCCATCTACTTTAATGTGAGAATGTGAAACTAATGTTGTAGCCTAGTGAATAACAACAACAACGTGTTGAAATGTGTACAGGTGCAAGAAACGATGTGTGGTGACAGTCAGCTGCTCAGGACATACATTTTGATATTATTTTGTCTACGTCAACAAGTGGTGAAATCATGCATGGCCGGAGTCACAACAACATTAATTTCTGAACGCATTGGGATACTATTGCTATGATTTATATCCTGAGGTTAGTTCGTTATGGAAGCCGTGCCCAACTGTGACAGTTAATGAAAGAAATCACATCATCAGATATACTGAAGTCTCAGTAGTAAGGTACAAACTTTCTACTCTTGGATATGTTGTATCATTAATCCTACTGCTGTTCTCTGTCCGCTCACCAGAATCTCCTAATATCCAGAATGCCCTCAAAACTAGCCCGTGAATTTCTGCACACTATAAATAATAAGGGCAAAAAATAGAGGAGGTCTGCCGAGAGAACGAACTGGATATTTGATTTTCACATTCCACTCTTGTATTTTTAAAGGAAGATAAGAATTTCTACTCTGAGAAATCCCACATAGCATTAAGGTAGCAAAAGATGCAGCTGACAGTGACAGAATTTCCTTATACAGTGGAAAACTGAAACCAAGCAATATACCTAATTCTAAATCCACTATGTTTGGTCATAATGAATTCACAGATGAAAATATTAATGATATTTGTGCGGTTTGAACCCTCTGGGGTATGGCCAGTTGCTTAGGCAAACACAAGTAGGGGAAGTGTTCCACTACCACAGTCTCTGATAAAAGTTTCACTAAAAGCTTGTGTTTCCTTGCATCCATGCAGCTAAAATCTCGTTTATTAATGAAGACTAAAATTATTCCACGAACCTAGTAATGACATTTTCTATTCCTTAAGTGAATGAGTAAGGTGATGCAGCTTTATGCAAAGTACATGCAGGAGTTTGAAGGGGGACTACTACTGGCCTTCAACTAAGTGATTAAAAAAATAATCACACTGTAGCCTATCAGTGCAAGAATGTATTGTGTGAAATCATCCTCTGCCTCCCAATATCTGTATGACAAGATGATGGTACTAAAAGCAGCTTAGATGTCTAACTTGTGCCAAACTCTTCCTAAATACTGTTGAGATTGGAGAACCATTGTGCTTTCACACATATAAATTTGCAAATCTGGGGGAATAAATGCTTAAAGGAAAAAAAAAACCCTCACAAGTGAGCTTACAAAAAGGCAATGATTTGAGGACAGGGTACAGTTAATACCTGTCATGTTTATATTTCAGTATTTCAACAATTCATAGTAAGATTCATGTCATCATCAACATTGGGGAACAAACGCAACAGTTTTAACAAGGGCTGTGCCTTGTGGTCCTTATGAGGGGCACAAGGCAAGATGGTGGACCAGCCTCTCGCAAGAATTGGTGCTGCATCAGTTCAGCTGCTGTGGCACGTTGGGCATGGTCACGCACCAGCATACGGTCCAGAAAACCCTGCAGTCTTGGTGAGACCTGGTGAAATGTCAAAACAAATATATATATATATGTAGACATATTGTAGTTAAATGCTTAGTTAGTGGCAGGGACAGGATGTATAATCAGGATATCATCCTCTGTGAATTAAGATAGCTTCATGCAATATTTTTTATAATCAACGAAATATAATAAAAAACTGGGTTCAGATCTGCCAACAACAAAACACTGATCCCCGGTCACAAAATGTACACATAATATTCAGATATCTTGAGATAATTAGGATAAGACCTGCCGGAGCAAGCCGTTGCAACAATATGGAGAAGGTAATATGGTAGCATCACATAAATAATCTTCCATGACTGCTAAACTGGGAAAGTCATGTTCCTTAATATATTAAAATCAGTCTCTATTTCCACTGTGTTCTCTACTGATTAATTCCACGGGAAATGATAAATCATTATACATTTTTTTCTTATTGCCTTACTACTCAGTTTCATCTCCTCTGGTGACCAGAAACAAGATATTCCATTAACAAGTTACCATTGAAAATGTGATACATACATGCAGAAATATACCTACCCTGTGGGTGTTTTTGAGCTTTGGTGGTGGCATATCTCTGATTCGTCTCATTGCTTGAAGTGGTGGCTCGTTGAAAAATGGAGGTTCCCCATCTATCATTTCTATCACCATAATACCCAATGACCAGATGTCAACCTATAAAATGGGACACAACAATAAAAAGGAATACAGAATCATGATTGCTTGAATACACTTGTTATGAAAAGGCTTAAACAAAACTAATCATATTACAAAACATTTCTTAGGTTCAAATACTTCAAGTTATACTTTTTTATGCTTATTACGAAGCATGACTAGGATTATTCCAAAAAAAAAAAAAAGGTCCATTATGAAACAATAAAAATTCCCTTCAACACTGCTTGTCTGAAAAGACCACAGTGACTCTCACCTGCAATAAATCAGCCCCTGTACAAGTGACCCCCCATCCCTGAGTTATTTCATTTAAAGTCTTAAAGTCAGACAAAGACATGATGCTTCATGATGCACAATCGTGTTTGCACTGCCATAAAACAGACCAAGGCAGGTGATCTTTATTTTCCTTTTAATGGATAATCAGAAATATGCTCAATGCCACAGGATTTAGTGGGTTATGTGAATTTCATATTAATTGTGTTTCAGTGTGCATTATTACTTCCATAACATCTCACTTCACTTGATATACGCATGTCAATGATCCCAGATGCTCAGATGATAAAGAAATAAGCTTTACCTTCATGCATTATTCTCTTTAAGGATCTGTTTAAACTGTTTAGACTGATGCATGTAATGATGACTACTCGTAAACTAAAGTTGGCACAATTACCTTGGGCCATTCAAAGACTCCTGTGGTAAAGCTCATTATTCTTTACAGATGGTTTATGTTCAAGACTCTATCAGTTCTGTTTTTACCAAGATGCAGTAGTATTTTGCTGCAAAGATAACACAACAAAACACATAACAGGAAAAGACCTACCTCAGGTCCATATGGTAACCTTGAGATGACTTCAGGAGCCATCCAGTATGGAGTTCCTACCAGTGACTTTCTCTTTTGCAAATCTGCTGTAACTTGAGCACAGAACCCAAAGTCTGACAATTTCACCTGTCAAAAGATCCCATAGACAAATGTTAAGTTAGGTTAGCTTACTTGAAACCCTACATGGCAACAGGTTTAAAGAAAATAACAGCAAATCATATTTATAATAATAGTAACAACATCATTAAACCCAGAACCTCTGATGACTTGCAACAACTAAAGTTCATCTTTGTTAAAGTTCATCTTTGTTTTCCTGCCCAGAGCACGTCTTTTGCATCTCCATCATCAAGACACCACAAGTAATCGACTGACATTTTTTTTTTTTAAAAAGTAAAGGAAATGCAAATGCCCCTAATAACTTAAATTAGATAATAGGCATTTTGTTACGGTATGTTTATAAGATTGAAAAGTTCAGTTTTCTTTAAAATTTTCTGGCAACGAGCCCTTTAATCACCAGACATAAAAGCTTTCATATATTCTGGTTTGGTGTTCATATGATATGTTGTGACATCACTGAAGCTAAGAGCCAGCTTGATTGTGAATAGAATGTGTATGTGTATGCAAGTGAAATTAGTTATAAGTACTATCTCTAGTAATACTGTAGCTGTTCATTGTTTTGACAACTGGACACTATAGTTTAATACAAGACAATGAGTCACAATCTGACTTGTTAAAACCTTACATCTACCTTGTTTCTCCTTATACATTTGTGTATGGTATTAAGAAAAATGGATTAACATTTCTTAGGTGGCTCTTACTGAGGTTCTACTTGTCTCAACTGGAGTTCGCTGCCTGCCATGCAGTGCAGCTATTCAGAGGCTAGAATTAGGATAAGGCTTTTTCAATGAAACTGACAGGACTCAACTGATTTCCATGAAAAGTGCTGGAAAATTGTGATACAACAGGTGAAACAAGATCGGATGTGGACACAAAGTCAGCTTGCTGAATACCACCAATTGCATTAAATCCAAAAAAATTCATTTGTGCTAATTTAGGTCGCATTCCACAAGTTAGGTCATAAATGCAAATTACAGTGGACCATCACTGTTTATGTTTTTAAGATAGTTCCGATGAAA
The DNA here is from genome assembly GCA_033807755.1 of Ellobium chinense. Lineage (NCBI taxonomy): Eukaryota > Metazoa > Mollusca > Gastropoda > Ellobiida > Ellobiidae > Ellobium > Ellobium chinense. The sequence continues at coordinate 634,957 of JAWQUT010000130.1, read as the reverse complement.
TTGTGTTATCAGAATTATGTATAAACATTTTATGAGGAATGTGGTCTCTTCACCTAAAGAAAATTGTTACATGTAACTGCCTTTTTAGTCCAAATCTCAATTTTGTAAAACATGATGCTGTACAATAACACTGATGAAATATGCATGAAACTTGGAATTTCCATAACCCTTTGAACCCCGATTCCATCACTTTCTTCTTCCCCTATCCTTCTGTGAAAATACATTTTATGCGGAATTTGATCTCCCTCCACATTAAGAAAACTGTTACACATAATTGCCTGTCTATTCTACATCAGAAATTTGTGAAACAGGATGTTATACATCAAAATTGCTGATATTTAATATGCTTTAAACTTGGAATGTCCCTAACCTTTTGAACCCTGACTCCATCATTTTCTTAATATTATTAAACCATGTCAACTAGAACATTTACCAACCAGTTAGCTCATTTTGGACTAATGTTCCATAATCATGAGATAATGGCAAAATGTGCGGCTTTCTACAGGCTCAGGAAGCATCTTTGTAACTCTACATACCTTTCCATCATGTGACAAGAGAATAGAGTCAGACTTGATGTCTCTGTGTATAACTCCATGTGAGTGCAAGAAAGCTAGAGCTTTCAGGCAGGCCTTGCACACTGTAGCAATCTGAACTTCATCCATCCTGTGATAAGACAACAATGGAAAAATACATTTACTTAGCTGACTGTATGTGTCAGCCCCATAAAGTCTAATACAAATAAATTCCAATGCTAACAATCCACTGAATTTTGAAGGTATGCAGACTGAACTTTAAGGATTTAGTGATGTGACTATGGGGGGAAATAAGTGGTCCAAACTGTCCCCTCCTTAATATTTACACTAGGATAATTATCATGGAAAATAATCTTACAAATTGCATTCCTGCTTTCCACAGTTGTTGCTGTTGCTATTGCGGTATGTCTTAATGTGTGAGCCCCAGGCTCTTTGATGGAAAACTGTTTTTCATCAAGTGCAACAAGATACCCACATAAAATCCACCACAGAACAAGTAAGATTGCTTCTTGTTGCTAACATTTTGTTACTGAAGACTGTTAATCACAAGAGACTGAGTGATGGAAGCTTGTCATCAATTGAGAGAGGGGAGTAAATGACATTGCTCTAACCTGAAGATGGATCAGATTGGTTAACTTCTGGGACATGTCATAATGATCTGCAAATGTGGACTAACCTGCTGTGAGTGACAATATCAGTCAGTGCCCCACCCTCCATGAATTCCATCACAACCCACAATTCATCATTCACCAGGTAGCTGTTGTACATCTCCACAATGTTCGGATGATGGTAGTCGCGCATCACAACCACCTAAAGATGTACAAAAACAATCACAAACTGAAGGCTGTGCCTGTCAAGGGGCGAATATGTCAAGCACTGGCATCCAAGGGGCAGCTACTGGTAAGAGAGCTTACCACTGTTTACTAGTCAACACAACAGATGGTATGGATTGTGAAGAAGTTATTCAAATACACATATCTTGATAATAACATAATTTATGCGTTCATGGAGCCATTTTCCAATTTTTAACTTCTGTAACACTATGCCTCCAACAAGGTGAGAGAGCCCAACAACATCACCTGATTACATCATATTACTGCCTCGGTGGGCCTGGTGCTGCTGATAGCTTTGATACCGGTCTGAACTATTCTCTCATTTGGTTGGGGAATATTCAAT
>JAWQUT010000130.1:579447-633106 GCA_033807755.1 Ellobium chinense | reverse complement strand
GCAACTATCTGTCAACCAATGTGAGTAGCAAAGTGTCAAATAGGTTGGCAATGCATATCTTGTACAATCTGTAACACAATTTTATCTCTGAGACTGGGCAAAATGGAGTGTAAACATGTAACTGTTACAAGCAACTCACCGTAACATAGAACCTCCACAAAAATTCTAATTTAAAAACTTCCTGCAAACTTTAAAAATGAATATAAGAACTCATTCATCAGGCTGAACTCGTGACTGAGGTCATTGTTGGATTACATAAACCACTATTATTGTTCACTCTTGAAGAGATTTCTACATTAGTTCGAGGTTTCAGTAGCACCGTTACCATAAAAGTATACATATACATCATTTTATTAACATCCTGCTCAACCTACAAGAAAATACTCTGTCCCAATATACACATCTCTGAACTCAACCCACCTCATTGAAAAGAAGCTCTCGCCTCTGCTGTTTTCTCAGATCCATTTTCTTCACAGCCACTTGCTTGCTCCGTGATTTGTCCATTGAGGTACACACAATGCCAGTAGAACCCTCCCCAATTTTGAGGAAGTTGTCCAAAAACTGGCGTGGGTCACCAGGGTTGACCACATATTGCAAAGCTCGACGGAACTGCACAAGCAGACCAGATAAATAGGGTTATATTACATAAACCTTGTGCCCACTGAAAAAGTTCTCAAAGATGTAAAAACTTGAAGAAAAAAAAACAGCAACTAAACAAACTTAACTGATTACTATAAACAAAAAACTTCATGCATAGATTTTTTTCAGACATATAAATGCAGAAGAAACATTTAAGCTGAAAAGATAGTAACACAATTCCACAAGAGGATATAAAAGGAAACGAAAAGGATTGACCCTATACCTTCCAGGGTAATAAAGGAAACAATATTTCTAGCACTAGGATAATCATATTCAAACAGTAGGAGTGTTGCGATAGTTATTCAGTACTGGCAATCATTCAGTAACTTTCATTAGTTTAGTAAAGTATCTTTGGTATCATGCATTGTGAGTAATCCCACACTTGTTTAGAGCATCCAATCCACATGAATGTTTTCAGGTAGGTATGATTTTTGACACACGATACTCAACAATACATAACACACTTAACATGCACCATGACAGTGAATAAAATGCCATTTTATAGATTTAACAGGCGTAGTATCTCAAAGGGATGAACATCCTAAAGGGACAAACACCCTACAAAGAAAACCACAGAGAAAGTTGTGCCATGCATCACATATGGAAAATGAAACTCTCCATTCTCCATCCACCATGGGAAAATTCACACAAAAAATTTACACAGCACAGTTAAGATAAAAGCATACAGACAAATAGTCTTGCTGTGTTTCCTGTGCAAAGAAATTTCAGACCAGTGTGATAACATGCATGACACAAACCACAGATATAATATGCTCCTCTTATTATGACTGAATGCATTTGGGAGGTGAAAATAGTTAAATATATGTGAGTCCCATCATGGAAAGATCACCTACTTAAATGAAATATTGTCCAAATCTACAGTTTAAACTTGTTTCATACAATCATAAAAGTTTTGAAAAAAAAAACAACCTCAGATAATGTGTTTTGTCGAGCTCTTGTGATTATTTATATTTATAAGGCTAGGGTGAAAGAAACTACATGAAAAGGACTAGACCCTCCTCCCATAATGGAATTCACATATCATTAGAAGAAGGAAGGTGTATCAAACCTCATCATGAGACAATCGCGGCTCCGGCCCTGCTGGCTGTGGCTGGATCCGGTGAGGGGAATGTGGGGGAGTGGGCTGCTGGGAGTGGGCTGACCTGTTAGGGGAGTGGGGGGGACTAGACAAGGAACCTCCTCTGGGACTTGGCTGAGGGCCCAGGGGATGGCGTCCCGAAGGTGGCTGGTGGGGATGATCATTTGGCTGTTGTCGTGTGAAAGAGGATAAGAACAGAGATGCAAAAGCAAGTGCTCACAACAATACAAGATCAAGGCAGCCTTGAATTTCAGCAGGCATTTTGTCCTTGGCATAATTCTTCCACAAAAAAAAAAAAAAAACTTTGCTGAGCCCATGCCAGAAAACACAGCTTAGAAAATGTTGATGAAATGCTGTATTAAACTGCAGCAGTACACTGCATGCTAGCCATTAGTTATTAATCTCCCACTCCAACCAATATTATCTGCTGTTTTCAGATGTTCCATCACAAGATGCTCCAAAATGAGTTAAATGAATACTTATTCCCATTTGAAGTATCTGCTGGCTGTCCTGATATAACACACACAACCAGAGAAGCTGAGACTAATGCATGCTTTTGGGTGGATACATTCTCATTTAGGACATGATGCACTGACATAGTGGCATAGGGATATACAATAGTTTATGCAAAATTGAGAGAGAGAGAGAGAGAGAGAGAGAGAGAGAGAGAGAGAGAGACAGAGAGAGAGAGAGAGAGAGAGAGAGAGAGAGAGTGAGTGTGTGTGTGCACAGGATGCTGGTAAATAAACAAACTGATGAACAAAAAATAAATTTGTTCAATTGACATAAATATATCAATATTTGCCATTATATAATGATGCCAGTTTGTGATTTCTCAAGCAGTTTGTGGAAAAATCTCAGGTAATTAATTCAGACAATTCACCCATCACCTGCCTAGTCCAACTTAATTAAGGAAAAAAAAATTAAGCAGGAAGTAAATGTAAACAAAGCAGGTATATTTTCATATTATTAGTTTCATTTTTCAATGTTGACGCTGGCAAGGGGTTGGTGGGGAATGTACCCTTGTTCCAAGGATATCTGCGTAATTCTTACATGCAAACAGTAAAAGTTTCATAGGGGATTGTATAATAAACTTCATACACCAAATGCCATGCATATCAGATCAGCAAAAGACAGTAAACTGACAACATAATCATAACAATATTACAATGATAGACAAGAAACCAAAACAAAATTAGGTCTACACAAAAACTGAGAGACCTGAGATGCTATAGCACTGCTGATTGATCTTTCAGTCTTTTTATATATGCCTGACCTTTTTGTTAATCTATGTGCTTTTCATCCCTTTCTAAACATCAGGTACTTTGTATTTAGAATGCAAACAAATAACAGAGTCGCCTATAAAACTGTGATATTTTCAGGCTCATAGTCATCCTATGCCCTCCCCTTCCTGTTACCAGAAATGATCTGAAAGGTTTAAAAAAAAAACACCAAACACATTTGCAACTGGTCTGACATTTACAGCCACTTGCAAGAGATAATGTTACAGAGCAGGCCTAAAGCATACTTAAACAGAAGGAAGTAACTAATAAACTAATTTTCTTTACTTCCTGTTAGTGCTGTTATGTTTTCCTACTACAACTGACAAGCATTATGCAATTATCTTATTTCACGGACTCATATTTGAGACCTTAGTCAGGGCTCACTGTGAAGAAGTCTAGTTAAAAAAAAAACACTCTGCAGGACATGAAAACATAATGGACTGATCATGCTGTCTTCTGTCACAGAACAGGCTATGGGCTATAGTGCTGCCTGCAACACTGAGTATCATCAAGTGGGACCACTCTGCTCTCCTGTCTTATCTCAGTAACCATCCCTGCCTAACTGGTGGTGTCTGATAACAGGACCAGAAAGGTTAATTATCTCCTCCCATTGTTCTTATTCCTACTTCCCTTCAGTAAAGAAATGGGGTTACTGAAAGGCTCCACAGAGAACATAACACTTGAGGCTTTCTTTCTCATTTATAATATTCTATTGTAAATCTGAAATTTAGCATAGCTCTCTCTGTGCATGTCCCTTAAAGTTCCAGAATCAAACCCAGCATTTAGTAAACTGCAGTGTTCTGTGTGTAAAATGACATCCCACCCAATGAAATATAATAAATGATCCCAAAGGCCGGCATTCTCAGTTATAATACTTCCTCTATCTGCAGGAAATTCAAATACCACCTCTATGAATATGATGATCTCCTGTTTCTACTTAATTTAAAGATATAGTATGCTTAAAAGAGAGCTTAGCAAAAATGCTGATTAACCGCAACTGCTTATATAGACCCACAATGTATTTCTGTAGAAAGTATCTCTGAGCTAATTTCTTGTGTGAGAAATAATGTCAGATCATAATACTGAAAGTCTAACATTCCCCCATTTCACACTGAAAACCTGAAAACTTTTGTCTTTCACCAGGTCTTTGTAAAAGTGACACAGCAACACCTAATAGTNNNNCCCACCCACTCCCCTTTAAAAAAAAATGCTTGAGATGTCCACAGCAACTGAACATTTTAGACCTAGTAGATTCAGTGCAAATTTTTACAGATTTGCTCACTTGACAGAGGGTGTAGAAATGCATGTATTTCTCATCTTTTATTGCTGGGTGCCATCTTCTGTCCAACTTTCACACCCCCACCCCAGAATATTTTGGTTACCCTACCCAAGCAAAGTTCATCTGCATGTATGACTAAGCTGGAAATTTGCTGTGATTCTGAAAGTGTCAATGAACCATCTGCTGTACATGGGCTGACCATTGTGGTCATCTCTAGGATGCAGCCAACACGAAACACCATACACTATTTCAGAATATCAACATTTAACAGACTGGTTAAAAACAAGGACCAAAGTGACTTATACTTAGGTAGTATTTAGTTTCCAGAGCCTTACAAATGGTCCGTACCTCTGACAATAGTAGTTAGCTGCAACTTTAGCCTACCATTACAGCAACCATTTTTGGCTGATCTTGACCAGTGATATGATGTGACTGAACTCACATTTCTCAGTGAAACATAAATTATGATTATTTAACTAAAAAAAAAACCAACAAATAAATATGATCCATTTCACTACTAATTCATTAATAACATGCAGTTTTTTTTTTCTTTTTAAATCTCATGTTATCAGCACTAATGCCTGGAGAGAAAAAAATATTTTCCATCTAGAAATGGTATGGATGCTAGATTGCAAGGACCACCTCATTCTACCTGTAAAAAGCTGTTTGATCTCTGCGAGAGTCTGATCAGAATATACTGTCAAAACGCACAAACAAAACAAGAAATTGACTCTAACTTACCCTTTCATACTGCAGCACTGCTGGTGATCGTGAATTGTTTGCATGGTCAAGATGGGCAGGTGGGATGCTCTGAGAACGATGAGGAGATGTTGGCTGGGGCATGCCATTGGGCATTTGACGGTAACGGTCATTGTTTTGGTGGGGCACAGAGCGGTCATTGTAGTGACTGTTCCGCAAAGGTCCCTGAGATCCTCGATCAAAGGACCCATCCCCTCGTGAGTGACTGTCATATGAATAATTTATTCTGGGGTCATAATCAGCATGCATTGGCCGCTTCTCAAGAGTGCTCTGGTTGTGGTCACCTCTAAGATGGTCTACAGAATCGTGGTAACCTCTGACTCGTGGGTCAATCTGCTCCTGCTGATACTGGTGATGAGGTGGAGGGTATCGGCCTTGTTCCCTTGGATCCTGCATATTTCGAGATGGTGGGTATTCTCCAGGATAGTCTGGGTAGCCTCTGTATCCTTGAGGGCTAGGCTGCTGTTGATAATGCTGTTGCGGTTGGTGATGATCCGGAGGTGGAAAACCTGGATGCTGTCTACCATACTCTGTCCGTGGTATTTGCTGCATCATCTCATCTTCTGGGACAGGTGGGTAATCATTTTCATGGCGGCGCCGATAAGGTGGTGGGCTCTGACGTAAAGAGTTTGATCTGCTAACACCATTCTGACCTCGTATAATGGTCTGAACAGACAAAAATTGCTTGTTATTACGAAGTAAATACCTGCAAATCATGAGACTTAATTAAGCTAGTATCCTGCAATACAAAACGAAGTCTCTTAAACAAAAGCATAACGTCGGTCAGCCGATCAAATCGTGAATTCCACATGGGTTAAAGAGTGGAATGCATGATTTGATCAGCTCACCAACAATAAATGGAAAAAAAAATCAAATAGATCTTCCTGGGCCAGACAAGACACCCTCAGGGTATATCACATCTCTTCTGATTCCTTAAGCAGTAGATTGTCTGTTTTGGAATTTTCCTCTAATTTGCTCAGACTAGGGTTCTCAATGCCCCCCAAGAAAAGGCAAAACATACACTGCTCCTTCTTACTTACACCATAATGAGGATTAATTAATACAAAATATATCCTGGAGAAAAAATTCAAAATTTCCTGTTTTATCAAATTATCTTGCGAATCAGTCCCTTACTTAGCTGTACATGCATGAAATAAAGATGGTAAAACAAGGCCTGAATGGATACTGGTAACAAGTGCATCCAAGTTCCAAGCAAAGAATGCCAATTAGCTATATCACAGATTTCCATACACATCATGTAACATGTAAGTTTATTAAATACTATACAATTTAAAAATAAAAAGTGCCAAATCATACCTTGATGGGCTGAATATCAGTTGGAGTAATCAAAGAAGGATCCACAATAGGTCTACGCCGCCCCTTGTTTCCATCAATAATGCCAGCCCACTGAATAGGGAGATTAACAAACTCTCCCTTCTCCCAGTTATACCCTGTGTGCACCCGATGCTCGAAATTTGAGGGTGAGGAGATCTCTATCTGGGGCTTTTTCTTCCCCTTCTTGAACATGGTGATTATTTAACTTGGCATGCAAAACTCGGCAAATCTGAAATATAACCATAATAAGTTTAGTACACAGTCTGCCAATATTAATTACTACGATGCTTCAAGATATATCCTGAATGCCAAATGAAAGTAGCCCCTCTTGTTTCGCTGTGCCGTTTTTGTATAAGTGGCGGGAAATGGATGCAACTGAATTTAAATAATCCGCTGGGATACCTTTGAACACTTGATAAAAGCAAAACAAACTACAGACTGATATGAACGCTTCATTACTCACTCATTATAAGCATCCCTTAAATTGAAAATTTCAAAACCGAATGTGCCCTCCTCTAACACACGTGTACATTGCTTCCTGCCCAGTGATCAGCCTCCATAACACAACAGTCAGCACAGCACTCGCCTTGCCAACACCACACAAGAATACATCCATCACCTCATCTCAGATGGCTTTCATCAATTAACGGAACACCATTCCATTGCTTGAGTGGACAAGATATTTGTTCACTGGCTGACTAAAATTGCTCTAGGTCACACCTGGGGTTCAGCCGTGGACTCACATATACGGCCATCTGGAAATAAAGCTTTCACCTTGAAGGCACTGCATGCTAAATGATGGTTGCTAATGGATTTCCTGGTCTGCCCCAGATCTATGTGGAACTCCTGGTAGAAGGTAAAAACCGATCTAACCAGAGTTTCAACACAATTTGTCCTCTCTTTCACCAGTAACACACAGGTGCCCCGGTTACTGCCAATCAAACATTCACCAAGTTCTGAGAACCTGTTATTGAAGTTGTCTATGGTGCGATGTGTACAGTTAAAGATTCCTGAAACTCATTTAACTGATACCCCAGCCGGGATCATGCCAACTACCCTTTCATGTTCCTCGTTGCCTAAACATGGCATGATTTGACAGAGTGACGCTTTAAACTTGAAAAACAACAATGAAATCATAGAACGAATTTGCTAATGTAAATGACTGTGTTTTCAAATTTAATTTATATCCATAACTGACCATTTGCGGGCAAAAATCACGTTTTCACTAATCCATGATACATTTGTGAATAAAGATCACTACGCCCTTTGTCAGGCTAATGCCTATGTAGGTAACAATCACTTATTATCAGGTCTTTTGTTTGTGAATGGTTCATCATGGAAATACTGGCTACTTTCATTTGGTGTTCAGTATATATTTAAACATGACTTAGCGCTAAAATGATGCTTTCAAACCGAAAATCAGCTGCAATTCTTGCAACCAGGATGAATACAGTCAAACTTGGTCTGATGGCCACTTTCCATGGCGACCATGTTCAAAGATGACATTTACATTTTTCCTACATTTAACCACCATATATCGTAGCCATCTGTATAGAGTGACAGCCTTTTCTTATGCCTGAAGTCTTTTAAAACATTTTTAGGCAAAAAAAAAACAACAACAGCACTGCATCAAAAGACAACCAACTGGCTAGGCTGAAAGTCTGTTGGGATATTTTCTTTCTGAGATATGGTTTGTCTCTCTTACCTGCCCTTAGCAGGCCCAGGCTTGTACGAACCTGAGGAGGAAGGTTTTCTTAACACCATGACCAACATATCAACCTGAACATGAAGATCATCTGTCTAAGAAAACTGCTTTGTAATTGTAATGAACAAACCATGGTTGCCATGCATAACCATATACAGATTTGATTAAATGCTCACAGTCTCCACATCAGCATGTATGTACTGTGAGCATAAATGAGAAAAAAAAAACAACGAAGAACTGCAGCACTACATTCTATTGTGGTAGGTATTTGTGACAATACACCCTGTACTTGAATACTTCATTCTATGTATATTTTATTGCCTTAGAACTGTTATAAGGTAGCAAACTCAATGACAAAGACTTTCTTCTCAAGTGGTCATAGCCTTCTTGTTGTGTTCCTCAATACATTCAAAAAATGATTTGCATTGCATTGCATGACTCCACATTGCCTTTCAACATATTCTTTATTGTGGATGTTCGTAGTTGTTAAAATGAGCGAGTTCTCTCCATTTCACTTTTATCTGCATTTACTCTAGCAACCTGGAACATGAGTAAATGTTGATGTGTGAAGTCTAAATATTTCTTAATCTTATGCAAAATCAGCATGAAAACATTATTTTCATCATAGTTAAACAGGATCCATTGACCAAAAACCTGTTTATTGAGCTGGAATTCAAATGAACACCAAAAAATGCAAATGTATCGAGCACACATTTTAGTGAAGATACACTGTAATAGCTATAAGAGGAAAGTAAGAATGCACACAATTTTTCTCCACAAGTGTGTGATGATTGCTTGACAATCAAAATCCTTCAGATTGTTCTTAGTTACACACTGTTCTTAAGGCCAACAATTAAAAGATGAACGAAACAGCAGCATGCTAAACCACTGACGATCAAGGCATGCTGGTGAAGCTGGCCTTCATGTATCATTTTTTTTTTTGCCCAAGTTCTGATAGCCATCTCCTTTCTCACCAGATAACCTTCTTGGGCAATACCCAGTTCAAGCATAGCTTCATAGCAAAGGTAAGGCACCAGTAAGTTTGTCAAAGAACTTTGCTGACAATTATCTCTGCAATTGTATGCTATATAAATTTAATGAAACTTATACCAATTGGTCTAAATAATTCAGTTTCATAAAAAGAAATTGTGATTCTGAAATGCTTAAAATACTCTCATCATGTGAGGCACATCCCATCCGGCCTCCCACTGGCTGAAGTACCATTGTTACGCATGACTGCTGTAAGTATTGTCTGCCGGCCGAATATCTGGCACCGGGCTGCAAAATCTTACCACCGTGCCTAGCATTTGGCAAGGAGATGCAGATATATATTCTATTGCTGTATTCAAGCACACTGAATGGAAGGTAGAATATATTCTATCATCATAGCATCACTATGGTTAAAATGAGACAAAAATGGACGGGGTCAAGGTCACTGCACTTGCTGGTATCTGTACATGTACATAGCTAAACGAAATTTAAAGAGTAACAGTGGACATGGAAGCTCCTGACTTCATGTAAATTGGCTCACTTGCTGAAGCTGGAAGAAATTATTTTTCTTTTTAGTACAAAAGTTCAATGTATACTCCTGCAGGGCTTTTCAAAAATGTCCATGCAAAGAAGGTAGAAACATTCTAGTGCTGCTGTTCTTGTCACTGCTGTCACAACAGTGTGCGCGAAATCCCACACGCCCGCTGCCCGAGGCGTGTGGTTTTGGGGTCGGGTGCCTGGTTTTGGAGGAACTCACACGCCCAAATGGCGTCTAGTCTAGATCTCAGTGGCAAGTGCACTCAGTGTATTTGACCTTGCATTTTGTAAAGCAAAATTTCTGGTTTTGTAACTAACAGTTTGTAAAATGGGACAGTACCGACTTAATTGATCGCGAAATCGATACAAAAGGATCGCTAATCAGAGAATCAACGGCCTACAGGAGCGTTCGTTTTTGTAGTCATACTTGCAGGAGAGTCAGTCTAGGCCTTAAAAGAAGAACAGTTAAAGTCAACCTTTCTCTGTCTTTAAACGTAGGAGAGGACCGAGGTATAAGGTGGAGTCATGCAATTTAAAAACAATGACCCCGTTCTACGAGGAAAACATGCCGCTCCGGGCAAAAACAAACGAGCTGTTTGATGCTGAATTATTTACAAAAATACTCCACACTCTATCAGTTGGGAAGGCGAAAGAAGCATATACAGCATTTTTTGCTAACAAATGATAATGTTTCACAAAAATGTAACACAGCAAGTCGGTGTCATAATTTGTTTCGGAAACATCGTGAATTTTGTATAAACCTGATGACTAGTAATGTACCGGAAGCTCGATCAGGAGTAAACAAAAGTGAAAGTAGGCCTACTGTAGGAGGTTGTATAAAGTCTAACTCAACCAGCTGAACCAGATATGAGCTTTCTGAAGTATACAGCAGGGGCAGTGCCTGGTAAGGCACCTAAAAGGCAAGTAACAGAGAGCGAGGAGGACAAGAAAAAAAGGTTAAAAAAAGTATGAAGAGGGACGGGACAGACAGTTCCAGGCTAGCTGGAAGAATGGCAGACCATGGCTGTTGTACCTGGAGAATAAGCCCATGATGAGGTGTGCATGGTGCACAGAAGGAGACAAGGAGGAGGGAAAGAGGAATGCTTTTGTTGATGGGGCAACACTAATGAAGTTAGAAACTATGAAACAGCATGAGTGCAGTAAGCAACATTTAAAGAACGCTCATAAGTATACCAGAAAAGCTCCGGCTCAGAGTGAGGTGAGGCTGGCCGCTGCCTCATCAAACTAAAGGAGGCAAAATACTCCAGATTAGCCATAAAGTTTCGCACAGTTCATGCCCTTGCGAAAGCAAATCTCAGCTTCTGCACGTACAACACCCTCTATCATGTACAACACCCTCTATCACGTACAACACCTTCTGTCATGTACAACACCCTCTGTCATGTACAACACCCTCTGTCACGTACAACACCCTCTGTCACCTACACATTGGTGACACATACACCAGTGACAAAGCAGCTGCTCAGTTTTTGTGGAGTATTGCTCATTGCTTCAAAGACCACATAGGTCAAAATATACGTCAGTCCGACTATGTAAGTTGGAGTTTATGAGAGAGTGACTGTAGCTATGATAATATGAAGGAATAAATTTTGTGCTTCAAAATGAACAGCTTTTATCACTCATTAATTCAGTACGTTGTGCATAGAGTGGTAATGATGCGCATACTTAATTTGTTATTGATGTAACTTAACAGCAAAACAACAAAAAAACTGAACAAAGTTTGACGCTATAGCTTCTAGCTCCATGGGTTTCCTTGTCAATGAACGCAATTATTTTTACCCTTTCGGGCATGTGAAAATCAGTTCGGGCATGTAAAACTTGGAAAGTCACATGCCCGAATGGCATGTGACTTGGAAGAGGATTTCGTGCACACTGTCACAATATCATCTGTAAAGTCTTGTTCAGTGCATAAGAAGGCTATTTACTGTCATAAAGAAGACTATTCCTTATCTGTTATCATCATATCCCATTAAAAAATAAAAGTGAATTCCTCACTAGATCTAATTTCATCAGTCAAATCAGACAACTTCACACTCACGTCACTAGCAGTATTTATTCCGGAGTAATCTAGATATCAGGCTGATTTGGTGGCTAATCTATGAACTGTTTCATGCATGAGCATTCCTATCCCTAGAACTAGACTAGACTAGATCTAGAGAGTGCTAACAGTTCCATTCAGTATGAACGGATTCACAGGCTTGCCTCAGAATTCTTCCTAATCCGAATAATCCTGCCTTACTCATCAGCAACCTAAACTCTGGCTGACTCACTGCTGTGGAAACACTGGGATAAGGGAAGGTAAAACCAGTCCCACCCGACCGTCCTCCTCATGGCATCACGTTGACTGGAGCCTCCACTTGCAGTCTTGCTTGAGTCTTGAGATTGCACTCCCGGCCCGCTGAGAACGTTTCGAGCTAGACTAGCCAACCGAGCATCATAGATCTAACTGGCAAATCATGAATCGCTAATGACTAAGTAAGCAATAATATAGCTAGCCTCTAGGTAGGCCTAGATCTATTATGTCACATCGAAAAGTATGTAGTGTAGTGTTGTGTTGTCCACAGTCGACTGGACCTTACAAAAAGTTACTTCCGTCTTCGTTGCCTCATGTTTACAGTTCTTTTTGACTGTAATGAAAGATAAAATATCCATCCAAACAATAAAAACCACTGCCTTCATGGTGAATATAAAACAATGCACCATGCAAAAGCAGCATGACGGTCAAAGCCTCACCTGATATTTACTGATACACCTACGAACAACAGCGCAACAGGCTGGACGCCATATTTACTACACTTCACTCTACATTACATCCGGGCAATTTTAGTACACAAGAGGGCGCTACACCTGTGCACTTCAAAGGATGAGGTGCTGTCGCAACCGTTAATGAGACAAACACCAACCAGTGGATGAAATCATTAACTCCAGTTAGGAGCATGGCATAGGCCTGACGTTTTCTTTTCATGCGGATGACACGAGTATATTTGCATGACAGCGATTTTTCCTAGCCCTGTTTTTCCCTCTCTGAGAATAAACTTTCTTTTAACTTCAGTGGCATATTATAGGCACAATAAGTAATGCTTGTGAGTGGTGGGGATGAGGGGAGGGAGGACACGTTATTGAAAGATACAGTGGTGTCGAGGTGGTTGTTCAAACAGTAATGATACGCTAGAAAAATGTGCAGGCGCAGTGGGGTATCCGGTGATCTAGCTCTATCTTTTTTTTTTGTTTTTGTGTAAAGCCTCCCCCTCCCACACCTCCCTCGCTCTATCATGACTATGCGCTACAAATTCAATAGCATATAATATCACGAAACTTTTCAAACTTTGGAACTCCTGAAGATGGCCGGAGTCATCCTTAATCTGATGTGCATTTTAATGTTTAATTTTAATGTTCATTTGATGGCCCGCTAAGCGTAAACCGCCTCTTTTATTCTGTTCTATGATATAAATTCACTCCTCATCATACACTTATCCTGATATCTCCGCCACCTTATCAAGAGATGTGCAACCATCGCTGGTGCTCAAGCAGCACCAGTTCCAAAAGAAAGTTCTGCAGAATACAAGGTGATTATCTTCCAACAGGTGTACTTTTTTTTTTATTGATATTTTCTTGCAAATATATTTTTCCATTTCATTCAACCTATAAAGTTATTGCCTGATACTGTAGCATATATATTAAAGGCTGTTATCATAACTGCTGTGAGAAAAAGTGACAATGAAGATGCGATGTGCCGCCATGTAGGTAGCAAGCAGTAAGTATACGCTGAGTACATCAATCAGCACCGTGAATTTCAGTCCACTTTATAGTCACATTTTTCTCCAAAATGAAATTCTGTACAGTATTTTGAATACTGTTCTTTTCCATGCTCTCTAGAAATTGCAGTCGAGGGCTGTAATAATTACCGTTATGTCAGAGGGTAGCTTACTAATGCTCGTGCAGTTTGCCTCACGTCAACGTGTAGCATTTTGTCACTCGCTCGACATACTCCTCTCCACACTTTGCTTTCAGTGACAAGCAAAGAACAGACTAGGACGAACGACGGTACGGTATTAAGAGACTGGAGGACAGAGAGAGATAGCGGGTTAACTATGCGGGAAGTGGACACGGGTAGAAAGATAAACCGATAACAAACAACAATCAATAAGGCTCAGTCTGGGCCACAGAATGAAATATAATCCATAGTCTAATCTCTATTCTGTGATCATGCCTTATTTTCCCTAACCGTGACATACGCACGCACCCGAAGGGTGGGAAGCTGGGGTTTGAGGCGCGCCCCTCCACTTCCCCGCTTCTTCTCTTTATCGACATCGATTGTTCTTGCCTCCTACCTGAAGCTTCATAATGGTTTATTTCATGAAGCTTTATCGAGCACTTCTGTCTGGCATATTAAGTGCGACCACAGAATGCCACAGACCATAGACCTAGCGAAGGGTTGTTTGGTCGTGGAATCACTGTGAGACTGAGAGAGGCGGCAGCGCTCAACATGACTTTGCAATTCTGCATCTCGACAGGCACATTTTTAAAAATGTGAATTCTATCTTGGAGAGCAGGGTATAGTGTTCGTGAAGTCAAACTAGCCTGCACTCAGCTCACTCGTGCATCTCGGTATTATAGTATATCGTTCTGCTTGTCACAGCAGCTGGTCGAATCTATGCAGAAGAGGGGTGACAGGAGCGACCGACTGGCAGAATACGTGACAACGGCCAAATCTGAGGGATAACACTCAGTCACATCATGACTTGCAGAGGAACTGATGGTGCCCTGTCTGTCATGAAAGGTCTTATATCATGGTCATTTTCTCGGAGCTTTCATTCAGTTGGGCAGTGCCAATATAAACTCAACGTTCCAGCGACCGCCCACTTCAAGTTCTTACAACACCACTCCTCATACTCACCGCTTCTCCGCCACGCCTTCAAGAGATGTGCAACCATCGCTGGTGCTCAAGCAGCACCAGTTCCAAAAGAAAGTTCTGCAGAATACAAGGTGATTATCTTCCCAACAGGTTTTTTTTTTTTTTCATTGATATTTTCTTGCAAATATATTTTTCCATTTCATTCAACCTATAAAGTTATTGGCAACAAATTGGCACACACAACTTTCTACCACTTTTGGGTCACCAAGGCAGTATTAAATGAATTTATTTCAGTCAGTAATGCAGTTTTCACAGGCTGAATTCAGTATAAAAAAAAGAAAAGAAAAAACTCTTATATTCATGAAGAATGCCTATTCAGTTTCAGCAGTGTGTGACATTACACCAGCTTTAATTATTTGTGATGTTTTCCAGGCTAATCTTCAACAGAGAGTGAAAGAGAGGGTGGCCAGATTTGATCGTCCCTTCTCAGAATTTCTTACTGACACATTTGGCAGGCAGCACACTTATTTACGCATTTCACTAACAGAAAGATGCAATTTGAGATGTAAGTGTATTTTTGGGTTTGTAACAGACAATTATGAGTAATTTTACATGTGATTCATAAATGTGCTGAAAAAGACTTGAGAAGAGGTAAGAAACATTGCGTAAACTTTGTTAAAAGTCTGTCAGAAAATATGATAGATAATTTTTGATACCTACGAGAAATTTTTATTTCTGTCTTTGACTTGAGGGCCTGGCAGTGATGGATAATTAGGGTTAGCTGAGAAATCAGATATTCTTTTTGAGAGTGGAATTAGGTGAGGGAGGGGGCCAGATAGAAAGAATTTTTCTTTGGGGTGGGGAGTGGGGGGTGGGGAGAAGGCAGGGAAGGGAAAGGCACCCCTTCTAAGCAAAGACAAACAAAGATCCCACTCACTGGCTCTATGGCAGAGCCATTTGCATTAAAAAAAAATTACTTAACAGCAGAATAACTGGTGAATTTTCATCAGCTGCTTTTTCCATGTTGTTGCCTTGCTGTGTTTTGTCAGGTTGCTGGTTCATTGTTCTGATATTGAACCAAGCAAAACTGGCTTGCGCTTCTCTCTGTTGGAAAGAGAGTGTGATATACCAGTGTCAACATTTCTTGTGGGTAATGGTTATACAACTAATTCTGGCCCTAAAGCCACATGGGTTGACATTAGTTTGATCCCCTATAATCAAAGTGTTCAAAGTGCTGGGAATGCAGTATGATAATAGAAGTATAATATCATTATAATGCGATGCAACAGATCTTGCAAGTGCCTGATTTTAGACACAGTTTTGTTGTGACTGTTGTTGCATCATAGAGGAATCTTCCTTCACAATCACACTATTCTTCTTTATATGCCCGAAGTTCATCTCTATCAATACAGCATTGGGTTTAAATTGTCCAGTGTCTGCAGTGATTTAGCGTATCTAAAGGCAGTTTGCCATGAAAAGTACACCCTTGAAGACTAAATGGACATTGTTCATTTGTGTGATTATTTCATCATTAGTTTACTTGCATGAGTATTATTACATTCATTTATGTATTTTTATCAACTGATATCACAAAGGCAAGCACTGAGCAGGGGCTTAGTTTCTATACTTTTGTTTCTTGTAGGTCAATATTGTATGCCTGAAGAAGGAGTGGGTTTGTCTCCTAAAGAGAACATTCTCACCACAGAAGAAGTTTTAAGGCTTGGTTCACTCTTTGTGTCACAAGGCATAAATAAAATCAGGTTGACTGGTGGAGAACCTTTGATTCGCCGTGATATTCAGGAGATTATTGGTGAGTACAAAGAGGAATAAATAGAACTGAATTGAAACGTAATTGCAGTTTAGCTTTACAAGCAACCCCACAATAAAAGTCAGTTAATTCACTGAGCTTTCATGGAAAATGTCAGGTTAGAGGCTATAGTTTCCCTAATTATTGACATTTGCTTTCAGCTTGTCTTTGAAATGCAGTGAAGCATGTGAGTCAAAGAAGCACCAAAGTATTAGTGTGCTGTTGTCATTGACATTGAAGAAAGTTCCATAAGCTCCTACCTTTTGAGTTTTAACTAATGGCTTATTATTTTACACAACGCTGGAGGATGGGAATGTCACATTGCAACCACTATCAAGGCCTGAAAAAAGAAATGGGTTGTAAAAATGGATTCTAAAAATGGGTTCTCTGGATATTTTGAATGTGCTTATCATGATGTTCAATCAAAATTTCAGACTAAGAATTTGTTATGTTTATCGATACTTATTCAGAAGGTATTAGAGCAATTTTCTACTCAATCCCAGGATGACACAGAGTATTTCTTAAATTACATGATTTTTGAACTGCTAAAAATCACACTTATTTTGTAATATGTTTATGTCTCCTGACAGAAGGTCTGAATGAATTGAGAAGCAAAGGACTTAAGCATATTGGCATCACAACAAATGCGGTCACTCTGGCAAGGAGATTACCTGAGCTGAAGTCAGCTGGCCTAGATCAGATTAATTTGAGCCTTGACACACTTGTGCCAGCAAAGTTTGAGTTCATCACAAGAAGGAAAGGATTTGACAAAGTGATGAAAAGTATTGACAAAGCACTGGAATTGGGATATGACCCTTTAAAAGTAAGCTGCTTCTACACTGTTTCTTTGCTGACCTACTAAGTGTGAATGATCATTTTACTTTGTAAGCAGAGCAGTGTTGGTATGACTTGGGTTACTGCAGTGGTAGTGTTTATGAGCAAATAATGCTCTTCCAGATTTCTGTTTCTATAATGCCACATCATGATAGTGCCCAAGTCTGAGATGGAGATTGGATTAGTCCTGCTTGTCATTGTGGTGAGACCTCTGTTCCAACGGCAATCACAGTACAAGCTCTCAGAGTTTTTCAGTATTATCAAACAAGGCTGTCTTTCATTTCATACTCTACACTTAATGAAACTTCCTGATCCAACAAATTAATTTTGCTATATTGAAACTAGGTTAAGTGCATAATGACGACAATTTGTAATTGGTTCCTATGGTGGAATTCTCAGCATACTGCCTTCTCTTCAACTGAACATCTGATGTGATTTTCATTTTCTTTTAAAATCAAAACAAAAATTTATTGCAGATCAACTGTGTTGTGATGCGAGGAGTGAATGAAGATGAAATCTGTGATTTTGTAGCATTTACAGAGCACAAGGTGAGAAATGGGTTGTACATTGTGTGGGAAATGGTGTTGCACAGGATCTTGCAGTTGCAATGATAGATTGAACTTTAGTGCTGAACAGATTTATGTTAAGTTCTGATGGAAGTGATGCCATTTGCTTTTGTATTAAGTGTTAAGCATTAATCAGTGTTCATTATATAAAATTAAGTGGAGTAGATTAGTACTCAGATACTGTTACCTTGATGCAGATAGATATGCACGTATTACGTGGTGCAGAATCTAAGAGTGTTGGGCACTGGCCTTATGTGAAATATTTATTATTATTATTTTCACTATTGTATTATGTACTTGAAAAACTTTTTAAAGAAAGGAAGAGTGAAATATCCCTTGCTCTGAAGAAGACTTCCTTATAGTTTATTTAGCTATTAAGAGTAAGACTGTAAGTGAGGAATCAAGAAACTGGATGTTGCAAAATGAATGCACACACAACTTAGTTAATGTAACTTTCCATCACAGGAATGTTGTATTTGCTGTGTCAATAGAAATGGCAGTGTTTTTCCTTTTGGAATGAAAGCAGAGGTAGATCTGTAAGCTCTGATTATCATTGACATCATTTCATTGCTGCTTACAATGTTTTATTTCAGCCTGTGGATGTAAGATTTATTGAGTATATGCCTTTTGGTGGGAACAAATGGAATACCAAGAAGTTTGTGTCTTACCAAGAAATGCTTCATATGATCCATGAGAAGTGGCCAACATTCTCAAAGCTCTCTGATGGACCAAATGATACATCAAAGGTATCACAATATGCTCCACTTAATGATATATTAATGATATGTATAATATACAATATATTGTTATGCAACATCATATGAGGATCAGAATCATTGAAAATTATAGACACACAGCTGTTCTAAGTTCTGATGTGTTGTCTAGACTAGTTTAAGCTTAGCATCATTATGCAAGATTTTAATATTAGCTTCCATCAAATTTTACACCAGGGGAACAAATCTGGTTAATTTAAACAGTGTGCTGAGAATGGAGTTGGAATCTTTATAAAGGCTGCACATTTTTTTCAATTTATAATGACAGCACTGTGCATTCACTTTTTACTCCATGAGCCCTGGGCTGTGGAGCTAATCAGCCCCTACACCTAAGCTTCTGGGCTCCCTTATAAGATATATACTCTTGACTGGTTTGCCACGAATCTGGCAGGACATCATTATGAAAATTCCCAGTACCAAGAATCTGACCTCATAGAGTTAAACAAACATCCTGTTTCCTGGTTTGAAATATTAGGCAACGAAAATAAATAACTAGAATCCAAAATGAAGTAAAGGAATGAAAGGAAATAAATGTAGGAAAGAAGAGCAGTTTCCAAATAACCAACATTATAATGACATGATGTGATATATTACAGATTATATATCTTTTGTTGTTTTATTTTTCTCAGGCATACAAAGTCCCTGGATTTGCAGGCCAGATTGGGTTTATTACATCCATGAGTGAGCACTTTTGTGGCACATGCAACAGATTGAGAATAACAGCAGATGGGAACCTCAAGGTGAGTCTAGCATTGATGTTTTTAAAGGTTTACTTTTTCAAAAGGAAAATGAGATACAGTATGTTTTTTAGTATCACGAGGTAAGGGCATGATAAATAATGAGTGTGCGCAAGAAGGCAACTGAATTTTAGCCCAGGATGGTACCTGTGGTGATGGAAAGGATAGGGTTATTTCTATAAGATGTCTTGGATACAGCAGCACTGAAGATTACAAAATGCAACTTGTAGGATTCATTCTGTGAGTGAATTATGGTGATGATCCTTGTTACAGTAGTTATGGTGAAGATGACTCAGTGTGTGCACCCAACATAGAGTGAACTCTTACAGATCTCTTTTGTTTGACAGGTTTGTCTTCATGGAAATTCTGAAGTATCACTGCGGGATTCAATGAGGGAAAATACTTCAGATGAAGAATTATTGGAAGTGATTGGGGCAGCAGTCAAAAGGAAAAAGAAGCAGCATGCAGGTATATTGCATCCCATTGTATAAGGCATTTGTATTAAGGCATAGCTTAATGACAAAATAACCAAACTTGTTATCAGATTACAGACTTGGAGTTTGTGAAAACTCGTCAATTGGTGATGCTCTTGTAGCATATCTTTCAGTGTAACTTGAAAAATATAGTCATGATTCTGTCAAGGCAAAATCATAGTGGGTACACATATGACAAGTATGAACCAACATAATGTATGTTTTATAAATAGGCTAAATCAAAATGAGAGGTTTATATTGGGGGTCCTCTTCTGCCAGTGACTAGAGATATGATGTGAATGAATACTGGAGAAATATTCTTAGAACACAGACCAGATGTCCTGATATTGGTTTTTGTCTCCTGTAAGAGGGACTAGGGATCTTTCTCTGCCGCTGACACACATTGCTGCCTTGGCAATTTTATTCGGTTGTATGCATCATTAAGAACAAAACATCTGTCTAAGCTGTTTTCTGATATGTAAACATGTGTTATGAAATATTGCAGGAATGGACAACCTGTGGAAGATGGAGAACAGGCCTATGATTCTTATTGGTGGGTGAAACTTCACTTCTCTTACATGTGCGTAAGTGTGACTGGATGTACTTAATAGTAACAGACACATTAGAAAACAATACAAACAATTGGAAACGACACAAATTAGCACCCATTTACAATATAACCAGCGGAACTCAAAACTCCTTTTTCGCCATTTTTGTGTTTTCATTATGAAAAGCCGGGAAGAGTAAAAAACTCCTATGTGACTGCATAATTGGGTCACCACTTGTAGTACGAGTTTTGGCGTGACTAGTGTGATTTGATAGCTAATGCATCCATGAAACCAAGCTGAAATAATTGTTTATTTGGGGCTTGTGCCTTGACTTCACAGCACGCATTGATTAAAGGACAAACAAATCTGAATTCAGACCTGCCAGCAGGCCTCACTCAGTATTTTGTGTAGGTCATCATATGTTACTTCAGCATTAATTTCTTACTTATGTAATCACTGTGGGTCCATCTAGCTCCACAGCAGTTCTGTGTTGTTTATTAGTGATATGTGACATATTAGCCAAAATACAAAAAACAAACAAATGCAAAAGCCCCGATAGAGTGATATGTAACAACACCATAAGAATTTTATTTACATATGAGCCTTTTGTTCCCAGAACAAAAAATTCAAGCCCTAGTCTAGTCTTTCTGTTTGAACTCTCTCAGGTATCAGCCGGAAGTTATTCTTCATTTAGTGTCAGGCGCAAGTCCAGGCATGCATGGCAGGCCATTTAATTTTGACTACAATAGTCAAGGAAAGGGAGTTCAGATCAGGTTCGCCTGTCCCCAACTTTTTCACAAGCGTCTTTGAAATTTTGGCAGACAAAGAAGCACAGTTTAGTCTTAATGAGGTTTTGTCTCTTGTTTAATACCCCAATTCAGAGAATTTATATGACAAAGACTGGTTACAGCTTGAAAGCCAGTCAGGTCCTTTAGGATATGTGTCGCTAGTTTAAAGTGAATGTCTGCCAGCAGCAAAGCAGACTTCACAAGTTACTGACAAATTTCCTGTAGCGACTTAACATCTTGAAAATAATAGCAATTTTATCAGTGACAGTAGTAGAAGGTTTTGTAGCAGAGAATTGGAACCAGGGTGGAACACTAACTTGAGGCAAAATGAAATGAGGAGAAATTGTAAACAGTTTCAGTGATAATTTTCTTTTCTGTTCCTCAGATGACATGTTGTACAGATCTCATTTGAAGACAGCAAGTCCAAAATGTAATGTGAGAAGTGCCTTATTATCATCTGTGATACTGAAGCCCTCTGTCTGTCATACGTCAGAATCTACATGCATAGTTAGACACTTCTCAACATTATGGACAAAAAAGTGCTCAGCTTTTGCTCCCAGCTCTTTAAATATGTCCAGCTTTCATGTATTAGCAGAAACTGACTGTTTATTATTCTCATGTAAGCATCATAGATATTTATCATCATCATCTTCAGCATCAGACCATGGACATAAGGATGAGAAATCAGCATCCCAGAATAAAAATGTGTCATATAATCAGAGAGATGATGATATGCAGAATAATGGTTTTGATGCATATGCTAAACAATACTATGAGCTCATGACTCATGAAATGCCACATTATGACTCTGAAACCGATTTGCAAATAGGTGATGTTGTGCCAGCCATTGGCACCTGTGTAAAGAGTTTACCTATCCTCCTAAATGAACAGGTTAGAAATGGAAATGGACAAGATGGATCTGTAAGTGAAAGTGTAAATAATCGACAGCAGAGAGATAATTATGAAGGAGAAAATTCAAAACCCAGATTAACACACACAGACAGTAGTGGGAAGGCCATGATGGTGGATGTGGGAGGGAAGTCTACTACGCTGCGAGAAGCAAGAGCCAGGGCTACCATCTTCTTAGGCAAGGAGGCTGCTCTGTTGGTCAAGGATAATAAGATGAAGAAAGGTGATGTCCTAAGTGTTGCTCAGCTTGCTGGAATCATGGCAGCTAAACAAACAGCTTCTCTCATTCCCTTGTGTCACAACATTAACTTAACAAAAGTTGATGTGGTGTGCACGCTGAATGATACCACCCATTCTGTTGATATTACATCACTTGTTAGAACCGTTGGTGTGACAGGGGTGGAAATGGAAGCCTTAACAGCAGTCAGTGTTGCTGCCTTAACAGTGTATGACATGTGCAAAGCAGTCACACATGATATGGTTATTCATGACATGATGTTGGTAAGCAAATCAGGTGGCAAAAGGGATTTTGAACGATAGTGCTGACTGTCGGTGGTTTGACACAGAACCTCAGAAAAAAGCTAGCATCTTATGGGCCAGCATATATCACATTTAAGGAAACAGAAGCTCAGCTTTGGTACGGAAGGCTAGTTTAGTCATGTTGAATACAGTTGGGTCATCAGTTTACTTGCTTTGTCTGAGCTATTTATGCTGGAATTGCTTTCTGTCTAAATTTCTTGAACATAAGTGCTTATTATTATCCAGTTGTATCTTAGAAGGTAAAAGGCACATGTTGGGCTTGTTGGAGCAAGTGTAATAATGTGATTTCCTTTGTTGCTGCATAGAATAGAACTTTGAAGCACATATTCTCAGGAACATGTTGGGCATGTTTATGTTTACTGGAGCTAGTGTAATAGTGTAACTTCCTTTGTTACTGTGTAGAATAGAACTTTGAAGCTTTCCCAGAGACAGGTGTCTCTTAGCATGTTGCCTGATAACCCGTGTCAGATGATATTACACATCATATGTATGTGCAATGGGAATCACTGATTATAAAGCTGTGCCACAGAAAATAATCTTTTTGGAGAATAAATGTAAATTATAGCTTAGATGTGCCATGTAAACATAATTTAGCTGCTGTTCTGATGTAAATTTGTGGCTTGGGGAATGGGGGGGGGAAGGAGTGGGTTGTATTGATTGAGTCTGTGATTCTTGTTAATGTTGCAACATGTAATTTTGAATTCCTTTCTTATTTAGAAGATATATTGTGTAAATAACAGTTTTTACTTAATTCATTATTATTCAGATGTGCTTTTTTCATTGAATGTTGCTGTCTACTTTGAGTTTTGTGACGTGAACACAAAGCCACCATTTCAAGGTCGAATATTCATTAACTATTTAATATTAATCTTTCTTGGACTAAAATATGGTGGTGAGTATATTGTCAGTACTTTAAGATCCCAATATGTTGAACATTAGGTGAGAAAAAAATCACTGATGATTACTGCAGAATTTGATGGTCATATGGCAGGCATATTGTCATGAAACACAAGTTATCAGTGGTAGGGAAGAGATATCAGTCTGTTTAGTCTTGTGACTAGATTAATGAGCTAGATCTGTTTTTTTGTTTCTACAAGTGAACAGATAGATTAATGAGCTAGATCTGTTTTTTGTTTTTACAAGTGAACAGATATTAGGTAATTTTTACCGTCTAACCTTTATTGATCTCATATTTTTGTTGGTTGTGTTTCCTTAATTTCTTAGTTTTCTCAGTATTTTAAAGAGAGTTGCCCCATAAAGTGTGGATAGATTGTTGTGGTGCACTGTTGTTGTTAAGAGAGATAAATGCTTTGTTGTCGTCCAGGAGGTTGTCTCGGACAAAGGACTCTTCCTGTGTCAGGTTCAGAGTAATTTATTTCTGATAACCGTAATGTCTGTTGGAATTGTATCTGTATTTACTGTCATTTACTGCCTGGGCTGATATTTTTAAAGTATTTTTCACAAAAGATATTTTCAAACAATATCATCATGGCACCATTTTGGATTTGTGGATGTAGATTGCACCGCTATCAGTTTTATTATGATTGAAACAGGTAAAGTGCTGATACTGTTTTACTGTGTCTTTTATTCTTATGATATTGTTTGCTAAAACGCCACCATTACATTACCATGCAATCTCACAGAGATTTTTCAACAGATGTATGCATTATTCTTTCTTTAGTGATTACTCTGAACTCAGTTATTGCCAACATTCTTGTGCAGTATATAAAATGAAAGAACAGAGGGGTGATGCACCTTTTGGTCTCTCAACCTGCCCTCATGTGTTTGTTTTGTAAAAGTAGAACAGCACACAAAGAAGGATGAGGAGAAAGAAAATTCTGCTAAAGTTATTACACTGATAGATTTAAGCTTAAAGTTGTATAAACAAAATGTGCAGAATTCTCTGGGAGAAGATGGAAGTTGTTGCTGTGGGCAAATTTTTACAATATGGACTGTGAATGCAGTGGAGATAATGGTTAAAAGTATATCAATACTCACATGAGGCCATGGATTTGTGATGCTGTTAAGATACTGTATTGAGTAGATTTAGCCAAGGTTGTTTATATAGTAGCACTACACATTATACATAATTAGACATCTGTGCACTGGTAATAATCAGATTATAACAAAGCATTTCACACTGAATTTATCTCAGAATGCATTAGACATAACATCAGTATGTTCTTTATTAAGTCTATTTATCCATATGGTGCTTTAGCTTGGGCATTAACTTTCCTATGGCATGTCGGTAACTAACATAGTTTTGTACAAGTGTAGAGTCACTTTGAGAGTGCTAATCTACCATTTGGTAAGAAAAGCAATTAAATTTTATTCTTGTATTCTCACCAAAATCACCTACTTACAGCTTCGTGGTCTACATGTCAGCATTCATCTCTAATTTAGTGAAACTATGAATGAAAACTTTTATAAGGATTGAAATTAGAAGAGAAATGATCTATCTTTCAAACAAAAAAGTTTAAGCGAGCATAACCTCTTTTTGACTCATGAGATGTTAGGAAAAAGTCTCCACGAGTTTGTGAATTTATTAGAGACTTGGTTCCTATTATTCTAACTAGACCTGTGTTGGAGTGATAAACAGAGCTATCTTCTGTAGGCAGTCCTGAGTTATGGGCATCTTGCATATAACAACATGAAGTGGAACAGCTATAAATTTTGTTGTCTTAGTTCATGGTTGAGATTATATTATGGACTAGGACAGTAATGTTTCTAAACTTCATTGTGTACATTTCAAATTAGTAGCCATAGTGGTAGTGCCATAAGTAGTGCTTCCGTTATGAGTCACTTAATATCAGATATTATACAGTAACAAGACTGGTCACTCTAGATTATCACCCTATTAAGGAAGTGTCCATGGCTTAGCCATTGCTTTCCCTAGGGGAGGAGAGTACATAGACTTACGCATATGGGCCTGGCTTCTGTATATATTTCCGACCTTTCTGCATATTTGGAGACTTGAGTGAACAACAAACCATGAGTTTTACTTCTGAATCTGAGCCCCATAGACGATTTTCAACAAATCATATGAGAGCCATGTTTCACCTCCTCTGCTAGGGGTTGTGGCTGCTTTTGTTGATTTTAAGTCATTGATTAAACCGTTGGTCTTTGCATAGGATTGGCCATGGTTTACATATGACATATAGTCAGCCTGGCCAGTCATATGTTAAGACCAGCAGTATACTTAATTTGTATGGCCCATACATTCCTGGACCACCATGTTCCCGAATGTTGAAAGGTTTTGGATTAAATTGTCTTCACATCACAGTTCATGGGTTTAACCATGGTTTATTTCAACATGCGATTTCAAACTTCACATATACCTTTTTACATATTGTTGATAATAATCAGATTTTAACCATTATGGACTGGTTAGATGCTTTGGTTTTTTTTTATATTTTAGATGTCAAAACAGGGCATGTAAAAATATGTGGCAGTGTTCTGTGACAGCAACCTGCTTTTGATGGGTGCATAAGCAGCGCTGTTTGAAATTTTGGCTAGCAATATGCAACCAGTGTAGGGCATTTGAGTGTTTGCTGTCTCTTGCACCTAGACTGTTTATGTGTGAATTTTGAAGCATGACCAAAACTTCAGTTGTTATCATGTGACATTGTCATGGATAATTGATGATAAGAGCAGCATAATATTCCTTTAAGGAGAGACATGCCCTTCCCCTGTAGCTTATAACACTTCATCATGGTTCACACTGCCTTTTTTATTTAAGTACATTTTGCATGCACCAAAATGCCTTATTTTATGTTGTGGATTGTAATACAGCTGTATTCTCAAAACTCAAAATGCAGTTGTCACTGGACCTCTTGATATTACATGTCTCTGGTACACATTATTGCATAGCTTTACAGCGGCATTGTATTTTCTAAGGTTGATTCTCATTATATCCCTCTGAGAGACTGCCCTTTTCCTTAGTTGGTTATAACTTACTTTTGAGATACAATATTGAATACTGATCTGTAATGATATGCATTAATGTATCTTTGATACAGATATATTTATGAAATGCAACGACTGTAATTTGAGATATACAGTAGTTTTCCTGTGATCACCACCCACAACAACAGCAAAACAAAAAAATTGCAGTTTAATGCCTGAGTGCGCAATTTTGCTTGCAATATATACTGACATAGAGAAGGACAGTGCGCACCACTGTGATGCAGTCTACAAGTCAGGGACTGTGTCTTCTCTTAAAAATTCAGGCCATTTTCTTAGCATTATGATGGTCCATTCACCATTCAGTGAGACTGTAAATTTCAGCCCTCAAAGAATCCATTGAGGGAGACAATAAAGAACATGTATACTTAAAGAATGATTTGTGATGTTTTCATTGGTTTGAGTTTAAATTGTCCATATTGTGTATGCAAGCAAAAAATGATTTGTAGTGTTTTTGTTGGTTTGAGTACAAATTTTCAGTACTGTGTATGCGCAAGGTTGAGTATAAATTTTCTGTATTGTGTATGCAAAAAATTGAGATTCCTTTTAGAGGTGCATTATTCTTGGAACAGTTTTGGCACTGCTATATGAAAGTACGTTTAATTCATGATGCCCATGTATGAATTAATACACTGGCCGTTCAGAAGGTAAAGAATGCATAGTTTTGGTGTCGTCCAGGACAAATGATGCAAACAAATTACATGTATATCATACAAATGAACCAAAGGCATGGTGTGTTATATTCGAATGTGATAAACTGCAGTACAAAATTTGGTCAGAACTATCAACTTGCATGAAATTCAGTAGAAGAAGTTTAGTATCAATATCTGCTCACCAAAGGTGCAAAAATTAGTTTTCAAAGTTCACATTGCATCTTTTCTATGTGTTTGTTCCGTCATTTCGCCATTTAGTTAAAATTTTTCAGAACACCTGATAGCATCTGATTGTTTCACAAGAGCTTGCTGCCTCACCTCGCAACTCACACATGCTATACGTCAGTGGTCAGTAGGCCATGTCAGATTTTGTCAACAGACAGACAGACAGACAGTGATAGATAGCCAGACAGACAGAGTGAGTTCATGAAACAGGAGTAAATACTTCAGTGCGATCGGATGACGCCTTGGTTCAATGGAAGTATTTCACATTTTGCATAGACTTTTCTACCCATCCTTACCAATTCATCATAGTAGCAATGCCCACATCTCTATGTAGCAGATAACCTCATTTTAATCACCTAGTCCTAATGTCCCGTTCATAGAATGGGTGCCTATGCCAGATAATATATAAAATCAACATTGTACGAATTAGATATGAAATTTTAATCAAATATTTCGAACTCTAAATAGTAATTAGCATCATGGAATCATGGCTGTAATTGCATTCAGAAAAGTTGGCAGACTATGAGTCAGTGTGCAGTCACAAATACTGTACAACCAACACTGCGAAGCGGATTAACCCAATCAATCGTGTGACCCAAAAATATCGTGGTAAGAATAAACAACAAGTGTTTAAGTGTGAGCGGAGGAGTGTGAACCTCCGCACACGATGTGGCTGCTAATAAATGTCTGCAGCCCAGCCTGCGCTCACGCCCTAACATTTGCCAAGTAAACTAGCTTAATATATGTAATGGTCTTGATAATTAGCCAAATTTAGGAAGTGCCCTACGAGAAAATTTATATGCAGATTTTGCCGGAATTTGGTGTAATTTTCACAATCACCGATAAAGTTATAAAGGTAGGATGTTGTGGTGAGGTAGCGGCATGCAGGCACACACAGAGTAGCAACCACTCAAAATTTATGCACAGGCATGTTAAAGGAAGACTGCACCGTCCTACAGACCATATTGAATCATACGATATCCTATTATTCCAATAAAACAGTTTTTTAAGTGTCTGTCATACTGATATAACGCTTCTGCTGGCCCCAGACAACCCACAGGGTTACATTATCCAAAGTCCGAATTGTTACAACCACTGCGCCCGTCGCGGCCATAAGCTTACGTCAAATACGTTCTAGCCACATGGCCAAGCTGTCTAGCCAATGCTCTGCGGATGGGTGATAGTATGTAGGTATGAAAGGTTTAATTCCTCTGTGGACAGTAGATATGCCAAACAAAATCATGCCGAGGCAATAAAAATGCAGAATACTTTTTCTGGCTTACACTATCAAACTTTGCGTTTCAATTTAGAATACCAGAACCTTATTTAAAAGCTGAATAAGACATTGTCAGGTAGAGGTGTCAGTAACTGCTGGAACGTAAGTGACGTCAGCGTTTTTGCTATAGGCTTCTGCTGATCGCGGAAGGGGAATAATTCTGGAGCCAAGGGCCAAACCCGGTAACTCTAGCTCTCCTTATTGCGTCATATAAGATACGCGCACGGTAACAGAACGATGCTCTTTCTTCGCAAAATTGACTCGGTGGGCGCCATAGATAATTTTTAGAGAGAAAAAGTAACGAAAAACGGAACATTATTTTTGATGTGCGTGTCCTACATTAAGGAAAGTATGTCTTGAAATTAGAAAGCGCCAGGTGCCTAAAATCATGCGTCAGAGCGAAAAAAAAAAACAAAACTCAGAACGCTAGCGCACTTTCATATTCACTATATATATATATGTTCATAGCCGAGGCATGACCTTATTCCCCATGCTCCATGTTGAGCAAAGACACTGAAGGTCAAGAGACACCCAGCTGGAGAGCATACAAAGTTTACTATTTAGGCTTAGGCTACTCTCTTAAAGGGACAGGAATAGATGTTGCATCACAGCCTAAACAATTCACATTATTTTTTCAAAAACATTAAACCGTGTACATTTTCCTTCCGCCTCTTAATTTCTGAGAAAATACGGCTGGAATGTCGGAATTTTCAACCTCTGCACGCATCATTACTAATGTTGCCTGACGTCATAAAGCGAAAAGAACTAGCAGACGAAGACGCATATCTCAAACTGTCTGGACCAATCGTTTGCTAGCCTATCTCGCTCTTTGACGTCACGCAACATAAAACAGTAATGGCGGAGTGCGCAGGGTGAAAATCCCGACTTTTCTGCGGGGTTTCCCTAGAAACTGTCGGACGAAAGAAAAAAAAATATACGCAAAAACGGTGCCTATTTCTTAAGCTGTGAATCAAATATCTATCCCTGTCTCTTTAAATACTGAAAGCTTAAATACATGAAAGCAAGATTTTGGGAGGTGCGTATAGGAAAAAGGTCTCTGTAAACAGCTTCTACTCATGCGCGCGCCGTTATTTTATTACAGACTGAATCTTGAGAGTATGGGGCCTTGAGTAGAATTGTCATATTGACAACTCAAGATAAACTGCTTTCATTCATTATTCTGTTCAAACGAATACTCCCATGGACATTGTTATTTACCATATACATGCACACTGGTAGAAACAAGTGTCGCTCAACATAATGAACAGCATGTCTCAAGCACTATCTATTCATCCCTCCGTCTGTCCGTTCATCCACCCACCCTCCCACCCACTCAACCATTCGTTCTTCAGTCTGACTGCCCGTCCGCTCATCTGTCCGTTATCCATCCTTCCACCCATTCATCTGTTCCTCCTCCACCTGCTTTTTCTCCTTGCTGACAGAAATTTCAAACAACAGTGGTTGACAGTAACAAACAGGGAAGGGCATTTAATGAAAGGAAAAAAAGGGCTGGGATTTGGAGAGGGGATATACTGTAGATAGAGAATTTCATCAAAACAAGAAGAACACCACCACCACCACCACCAACAACAACAACAACAACAACAACAACAACAAAATAAACAAAGGCAGGCTGTAGCATTACAAAAACTTTATTTCTTTACAAGCATCAACCATTTTGTCATCTCTCGCCTCAAGCGCCCCATAAATACACATACAACACTAACAATACAAATATTAAATTAAATTTATCTTTGAACATCTCTTTCACTCATAATGATATTCTTCCTAAAACTGTACAAATGGTCCTTGCGACGCAAAATACTGAAAACATGATAAAGCTGAAGGAATTGAATGTCTTTACTCATCCTTTTATGACGTGACCTTAGAAAGAACAACATACAAATTGCTCTGTGGTGTCCAACTTACTGCACTGAATACAAACTGGAGCAAGCACATGTAATTACCTATAGTATAACAGATCCTGATGTTTATAGTATTTATAGTTGATGAAAGAAGCCACGGATGATGATATTCTTGAGCACTACAATGTAATAGTCACCTAAATGGAATGCAAAAGCCATTATTTAGGGGAGATAACTTCTATATTGAGCCTGCTGTCAGAAGAGTTTGTTGTTTTTTGTTTTGTTTCCTTGAGGGTATAAAAGGCGAGAGGGATACATTTTATGAATCCGTAGTCTTGCCAAATATAGATTTTTTTTTTTTATGCAAATTCTCATACCCTTGCAGGTACAAGTTAAAATATCCAAACCATTCAGCAGTTAAATGCAGCTAAAAACTGGAAATCAGTGTCCCCCTCATTACTGCTCACTCTTGACCAAAACCTGTCTCAAAAAAGAACAGCTGGAGTTGCGGATGCCTGAAAGTGATTCGTGTTAGCAAGAGAAGAACTATGAGTTACTATATCAGTCTGGAGGAAGAAACTTGCAGCCGCAGCGCTGAACTGCTGTAAAATTTAGCTTGAATAGAAACTGTGATACCAAAATACATCAACGTGTGTATGTTATGACGGACGTCCAGATCGAAGCTCAATATCTACAAGAAAATGTCGTCGAGCTCTAGCTCTAGAACTATCCTGGGAATTGTTATAATGTGTACTTTACCCACACATCTTTCCGTCTGTATTTTCCTTACTTTGGAAACATCCTGTCTCCAGCGTTTAACTGCAAGGTCTGAGTTTCTAATTAAACCACAGCCTTACAAATAAAGATAACATTTGCTCGCATAAAATTTGTCCATTCACTGCCGATGGCTCAAATCATTCGGAACAACAAAGCCAACTACAACCGGTGGCCCACATGAGGAAAAAATACTGATACTACAGAATAACATAAATTCTCCCAATCCTGCAAGTCATGGCAATAGACTTATAAACTGAAAAATAAACTTCCTTTAAAGGCTAAGATGACTGAGTTGTATTTACATTTGAAATCTACAGCATGAACTTAATAATTATACTGTACAGTGTACATACATCTATGCAATGAATAGTAGATCATAAAATAAAGGGCAATGCTAACAGCTGAGACTAGGATCAGTAATTTTTAAGAGATGACTCCAATGTTACACAAGTTGCAAGACATATAAATATGATAATGCTTATTACCAGTTCACAAAACAGTATTGCACAATAATAATTTACCATACATCATTGCGGAGCAGCAGAGAATAAAAACATGTCCATCAGAGAGAGAAAGAGAGAGAGAGAGAGAGAGAGAGAGAGAGAGAGAGGCAATGATGACAGTCGGCGACGACAAATAAAATACTGTACTAACGCAGATAACTGTGGACACGCTATAAGCATGGCCATTATTATTATTTTCATCATAGTATTCTATTCGCTGTTTACACCAATGGAGTGCACTGTGTCTAACAACAACCACTTCTATAAAGTAGTATTTGAAATTCTCATCGGTAATTCCTCATTATTGTGTTTCATCCTGAAATGATACAAAACTTGTCTGAACTATAGAAGTGACTGATACAGGCTGCCCTGAGGCCAGCTTGTTACCCATCAACCATGACAGTGATTATACTATTGCGGCATCACTCTAGTCTGTGATGTGATGATGGGTGAAAGTGCAAGATTCGCACATTTGCAAACCTGTATTAACCAAACCTCAGCTACTTGGCGAACACGAATCCAAATCAGAATCTCCAGTTTCGCACTCAGGTCCCGGAAAGCCAATAACATGCAGGGAATTCTGATTCTACTTTGAATGTTGTCGATCTTCTGGAACACGAACTACAAACTGAGAAATTTGAATTTCGACACGGCACTGAATTTGCCGAATCCGAATCTTAGCCCAATGACTACGCGAACTTTATATTAATTCCTCTTCTTCAAAAATATCCATCCCCAAATATGACTTGCAAATAATTTAAGATATTGCTTTGACACCTCACTCAACCTGAGCAGATAACAAAGGAGTTAGTTCCACATCGGGCCTAAGTTAGATCTAGATCGTGATTCCGCGATGCGGAGAAAACAAGCAAAACCTTATGATAAAACGCAGACTTAAGAAAGCAGTTACAGAAACAAAATCTCACTTAATTTAAAGTTGAAGAGTCCAGGTGGATTTAGGCAAGATGTTGAACCAACCCCTTCATGTCAGTTTTATGTAGTTTTAAAATAAAGTTCGCAATTAAATCAAGGATAACGAAGTACGTGAAATAATTTGTTGCACGTGAACTGCTATCGAGAGTTAGTTCTACATCAAGAGTACTGATATCTTTGCAGTAGAAAATTGCATGTACCTATAGTAAATGACGAGTAAATGATGGACTGTGCTGTAAGCTTAATAAATATGTTTCATTCTTTTTAAACCTGACCCCTAGATGAGGGGTCAGATCATGGCTTCATTCAAATCAATATCACAGCTCCTTTCAGTTACCAAATACAGTAGGACTTCAAAACTCAAATTACGAATGGACTAGTTCATAATTTCGAGAATGTTAGTGTTCAGGTTCGTGAACAAACTTTTATGTACAAAATGAATGACTCTAGACCAGAGAGTTGCAAAGAGTGTGCCGGATTTTCGAGCTATCAGTTCGAGATCATGAGGCCTCACTGTACAAACTTAGCTATCCTGATTGCTTTTCATAACAATACCGAACAACAACGAAAAAACCATTCCTTCGTCCTGTGGTCTGAATTTTGTTAGCAAAATTAAGTGGTATAAACTAATGCGAATGAACCTGCAATGAAATTTATTGGTAGCAAATAGTGAGACCATTGTAAAGTACTGGAATATATGACCTACTTTATTTATACTTAATGTGATACAACAAATGAAAATGCACAATCGTCATCTTGGGCATAAAAGAAAAAAAATTCAGTCACACAATATACAAAGCACTTTAAAGCAAGCGTTGAATTAGATAACTCTAATACAGTCATGTAAAACATACAAGCTCCGAGCAAGGCTTAGCCAATTCTTCTCACACGGTGTTTGTGTAGTGTACAGCGGGATTAGCAATTTTATCTTCCCATTGAAGAAACCCTTTGTGACGTAAACTGCCGCTTTTGATCAGCTGATTCTCTGATGCGACTGACACTTTAACAATTTTAAAAACTGAGACCATACAGAAACAACGTATCAGGGATTCTCAGAATTTCGTGACAAGCGTAAGCACTCGACAAGAAGCAACACACCGTCTGGTCGTAATAATCAGGAGTGAGCGGCTTTGTGTTTGAAAGGGATTTATAAGGGATGTGCCTCTAGTCGGCAGATTCATTTCTATATTATTCACACGCCAAATGGACAAGAACCTAAGGAAGATGCGAGGAAACTGAAATATTATCATCTTTTTTCATTTGGAAAGTATCAGTTACATGTCAACTGATCATATCCACTTCAACCAGGCAAATAATATGATAGCATTTTATAAACATATAAATTAAAAAATACAGTCGCTCAGATAAAAAAAAAATCTTCATAGGTTTCAAGACAAACCACGATTCAAGACGTTGTTTGATTACAACATTATGTCTCATTTTTGCGTTTAATTTGGCCCCGAAAATCTTTCACATGTGCAGTATTGTGGTCTCTGCATCAATGGCAGAACAATGTTGCTACTTCAGTGCTTGCCATGGTCGATCATGCGATGGACCAAGGTGCCAGGCAAGATCAGTTTTGCACAATGGTTGCGATTAAAGGACATACATTTCACATCAGTGATTCACACTTCAAAAAGCAAAGACAAAGAGTATTACTTTGACAATGATCATTTGTAATATTGTCCAGCACCGTTAATGAATGATACATGTGAATTTGTCACTCATGATCGCATTCAAACTAGACTAGTCATTAAGGAAGGTGAGCACATCCTCTATCACCTAAAACGATGTGCCGCCATGCACAGCTGCGACCGGTATATCAGGCGGTCCTTTCCAAACAACAACAACAACAAAAAAAATACTTGATTCCAAAGTTCGATAACTTCAGTAACTCAAATTTCTTTCCCATGAAATTTAACAGCCAGATATATGTATTGTCTTTAAATGCGCAAATTTCAAATATCTAAAGGCCATGAAAAAAATATTTTAAAAAAACGATAAAAATGACCTGATTATAAACATGCCACGTATAGGTCTGATACACTGGTTCTGGCACATCAACGCTTGACTAATGTTTTAAATTGAATTCTTTGTTTGACAAAAATATAACATTTAGATCAATGAAATTTGCTACAATCATAGAGTATATCTGTCTGTTAATATGCCTGAAATTTCATTCCACTGTCTCCTAATTCTTGAAATCATCGGACTTTGCATTAAGTAAACTTTTTTTTTCTTTATGGGGCCATCCAATATACCGTTCCACAAGTGACGCACAGGGCTATCGGCCAACATGGACTCAAAAACAATGGTTCCAGTTTGGATTCACTTTCATCTCAAAACAGCAAAATGAACTCGATAATCTTTCTCTCGTCACAGCACAGGAACAAAATTGCTGTTGTTACAGTGGCTTCAGTTTTCGTTTTTGCTGTCGTCACTAACTACTGACGAATGCAACGTTGAATTATTCTTAATCTGCAGTCCATGAATATTATCACCGTGAAAAGAAATACTTTCTATCGAAATTTATTGATATCATGATGACCTGAAATACCACCGTAAAGAATATTCTATTCACGACCATTTTCTGTACTTTTTGTCTATTGCCGCACAGGCAAAAGTGATCTGAAATTGAAACCACTGTGTCTAGGTTCCAAATTTGAAAAAAAAGGTATCAACTAAAAAAAAAATTAGCAAGTTTCTGGCATTCATACAATGGAGCATAATAAATATATACATTATTGTAGCAAGAATGCAAGAGGTGAGGTGGCGAACTCATCTACTGTTATCTCACATTTTATGGCGATCACCTTATTTTTTCACCAGCCAATGCTCGTTTAGAGAAGTGGTATCGCAATTTAGAAAAGTCCCATATACAAGAATGCCAGGCGATCTCATTTATTTGCAACCCACAGAACAGCTACATTCACTTTATGACACTTTTTTTCAGGTGAAGAATACAACGATTCTCATTTATTTAGGTCAGTGGATAACTGATATATTTGCAAATCGCAACTGCTTGTGCGCTCCCAGGCAGTGGCAGTAAAGTGGAACCGACTGTGCTGGGCAAATTATGTCATTCCCTTGGTATCTCTGTTTCTCTAGTTTTTCTGGCATCATCAGGTATTGCCTGGAGCAAATATTAAGTCATGCCAAACAAGAAAAAGGAATGACCGATCGACTTAATGTTTTTCACACTATGAATTGCTATGCACACAGCACAAAGTTGGTTGACCAACTTTAGGATGCCACTTCAACAGACAAGTCCCTATTTATGGAATTTCTTTTGTAAGCAGAAGACCACTATATATTCTTAAAGCTTGTATTATCTTCACAAATTCCGGGAAATTAATCATGCTAGCATATATCTGTTATACAAAAATGCCAGTGAATTTGTTGAAGGTGAGACTATATAAACAAAATATATAGCGGTACCAAAGTTATTAAGACACTGACAACAAACTTTTAAAACTTTATTCTAATCTACTATACCATATTCCTTCACATAACCTAACTGTAACAAGACAATCGACTGCAATGAATATTAATAGGTTCTATTGTTTAACATTTGCTCAAGTGTTTCTGTTTTGCAAAGTGAAATGAGATGTCATTTGTTGCAAAGTTATCTTCTAGCAAGTTCCTAATCTACATTTGCTTACACTAAACTGAAAAGAGTTTTAATTTCTCCAAGTCAAACTACAATAATCAATGAAGACAGATGTTTATTCTCTCAAGGCAAACAGTTATAATAAATGGATGTTTTTTTTCCCTTGGACAAAGTAAAAAAAAGTGGATGGTCCAAAATAAATGATATGCGCACAGCAGCCACTAGCCTAATTGCTAAGTTAGCTAAATATAATTTAGCCATTTTCCACTCAACAAGGAAGGCGAAACAAACAAAATAACGAGTGCTTTTCACTGCAAAAATTTATGATTGTAACTAGCAAAATTAATGTGAAGAATTTAGATTATCCCTTAACAAAAGTTGAAAATGTATGAGAATATACATATCCTAAGTATAATGTCATCAAACATACCACTCTTTCACATCTTTCTTCTTCCCCCTCTTCCCTGTCCCACACTCACTTCCTGATGCCAATGTACCATTCCCTGCTGACTTTTTTGACTGGAGTGCTGAAAAATTCTGGGTTTCATCTACTTTGTATGTTCCCTCGTCTCGACTGCGCAGCTTACACAAAGCAATACACAGGACGATCACTGCTACCAGGACACTCCCAGTGATGCCTAATATCAAACCTGAAAATACAAAATATATTAGAAGGTTATCATTCAAAGCCAAATCAACAACATCGACGACAACGACGATAGCACCAACAACAACAACAACAAAAACAACAACAACAGCTGGTTGTTTGAAATATCTGTATCTGGTGGGTAAAGCACTTTTACCTTTCATACCAAGAAGTGAAAAATAAAAACATGAATATGAGCATTATTCTACTATGATAATGATAATTAATGTCAAATCTCACTACTCAATCATGCCACTCAATTTTATTGATCTGTTACGTAAATGAGCTTCAAGAGATCTAAATATCTGTATTTCGTTGAGCTTCTGTTGTATGCTTCTGAGATGAATCTACTTGCCTTGTTTCCATGCACCTGTTTGCCTTCATTCATTCGCCTTCTGTTCAGTTTAACCACTATCCATTTCTTCCATGTTTTCTTTCTGTTTTCCTCCCTTCGTTCAGCACATCCTTTCATCCTTATTTGACTTTTTTTTCTGCTCAGTTCATTCTCTGTTAAATTGTTGCATATTTTCATTGCTTCTCCTCAACTGCTCACATATTCCTCCTTTCTTGTTATTCATATCCACAGTGCGGTAAATTCACTATGTCTTTGACCCCATTGTATTGTCCTCCTGGGATCCTACCTGGATCCAGCTGAAATTATCGGCATTCCCTAAACAGTGTAATATAAGAATAGACTAATGGGTGTCCCAGACATGTTCCGAACAACCTATAATAATAATAATAATAATAATAATAATAATGATAATATGGTTTATAAGTCTCGTATAGCCTACAGGCTTTTGTCTGCACTCACGCGATTTCATTCTATTATTACCCCATCACGCCTGATCATTTCTAGAACTTTCTCAACTTCCTTGGAAGCATACAGTGCGTTGCCATTTACAGGCGCTGATCATTAGCATCTTGACAATACTTTTCACTGGCTATAGCCAGGTATCCAATTTACAGACGGATGGCTTAAAGAAAATGTGAATAAAATGCTTTTCTAAGGCATTTATAACGTAGCCATGGTCGGGAATCGGACTCACGATCTGTAGGTCTGGAGTCCAACGCCATAATCATTTGGCCACGCTGCTGAGTAAAATACTCACCCAGGTTGATTCCCCCTTTATCCTCATCCTTATCATCATTCACTGTCTTGCCAGGTTCAGCGGTGCTGTCGTCAGTTTCCTGGCCGTTCACGATATCTGGATAGCCCACTCCGTTATTGCCATTCACGTCAGGGCCGTTGCTTTCCCCCACATGGGGCGGGCGGAGGGTGGAGGAGGTGCCATGCGGAGGCCGTATGAGTTTGGACGAGGTTTCACACTCCGGACCCACACATTTGGGAACTTCTCTGTAATGATATAAAATTTCCGTGCTCAAACATTATCATGCTGGTCTTGACACAAGGTCCAGGCATGGAGACCCTAAAACATAAGTGAATTAAGTGCTTTGGTTAAGTAAAACGCAGAACCAAATTCAAAAGAATTTAAGAAAACCAAATGGTGTTGCATTCTGAATCAGCCAAACAGATTTGATATTGTTGTGTTGTCTCTGTCTCTGTGTGTGTGTTTAGGGTATCTTTGTTGCACTTTAACCAAGGTGTGGTGAAGCGTTTTAGCGAGTTTAACAGAACAAATCTGCACGTAGACATTTTCATTTAATTCAAGAAGCCCAGTATAATATAACATGCATGGTAGTTTTGCCTTCACCAGCGTGAAGGACATTGGTAACAGGTATCAGTCAAAAGTTCAAAGCTCAAGGCAATGTGAAACATTTAACGACGTCTTAATATTTCTTCTTGCTGGCTTCGTAGCATGGAAATTAAAAAGAACAGATTTGTCCATACAAATAAATCAAAGTACCGAGACATGATTTTACCATACTGACATAAGACGCTTTGACCAACATCTTCATATGTCGATTACGTGCGCCTAGTGATTTGTCGCATACGACTGCTTAAAGGCGCAAGCTGATAGGACCATACTCAGTGAAAAATACTGTATCACACATGTTGTCACTTTTCCACTTATCATTCCCACTGCAAATTTGCAAGATGGGCACAGTCGATACTAGTAATTGGTTAAGCTAGATGCAGCATAGTGACGTCCCATTGATAAACTCAAAACCATCGTCCACATTTGTGGACTTTAAGTATGTTAATCTCAAAGGGTCGAAAAAACATTACCATCATTATCACCATTATCACTGAAATTAAATATGGTTCTGCCCAAATTTGACACTAAACTTTTGAAAATATATATATAATGAATTTATTTGAAATGATGGTCAATGTTTCGTGTCTGAATACTTTATGAAGACTGACAACTGAAATGTAAAACTTCAACAAGGAAAAGCAAGTGAATAGGAATCTGAAAGCCAGAAAAAAAGACAGAAATAGACCAACTGATAGACATAGTGATCGGGTGTGAGAATGAGAAATTTAACAATTGAAAGACGTATTGAAGGGGAGTGAGAATAAGAAAACATCATCATCACCATCATCAACGTCACTATTCATAAAGAAACCCGCAAAAAAAGAAAATGCCGAATGCATGAGAAGAAAGAGTGAGCCTAACTAAATATATGAGTAACCAGATACATAACATAGTATAGAAAGAATTGTACATCATCATCATCATCTTCATCAGTTTCAAAAATATAAAAGACTCTCTCCATCATAATAATGATACAATTATGATACATGTTACAATATGTAAATGACCTCACATTAGGACCTTGAACCATCAGCTGGACTGAACAATATGACTTGTAACGTACAAATAACATTGTCTACTTATATGGCAACCTACTTGACAGTTGTGGTTGGTGACGGCGTCGTTGTCTTGATCAGGACCACAGCCGTAATGATCTCCTCTTCAGTTCCAGAGCCAATCACTGAACAGTCTTCCTCATCATCGTCCTGACAGCCTGATCCAGGTCCAGCGAAGATAATGTCATCAGTCACGCCTTCTCTAGGTGTTGTGTGCTGAAATCATAGGACATACTGCAGAGATAATGGACAGGTGTTGCACGCAAGAATGATATCGAGTGACAATAGATTATTATTATTGTTTTTTTTTTGAACGTGCAAAACTTTTGGGACTTTTGCTCTGGACTTGAAAAAATGTATCCCATTATAGTGAATTTGGCATAAAAAAACTGAGCATCACCAGAAAGACCAGTCGTGGCGAATGGACGACAAACTTCGCCAGGACTAAAGAAAGCTCTCTCTTGTGCTCCTTATGTGTGTGGCTTGAATTGTCTTAGGTCTAAAATGTATTCAAATCATTAAAAACAATCCAAGAACAAATAAGAAATGAAATAACAGAACTTCATGTGGCCAGGTTCACAGGTACAGGCAATTCGTATCACATCACAAACCAAAGAAGGACAATTATGTCATATACATGTTATAAAAGCATATGGTGCTTCACAGATTTTAACAATACCTAATGGCAAAATGATTATAGCAAATTTACAGAGCAGTGCATTACTTTGAAACGCTGTTCAGCATTTGTAGCATTCTTTGTAAAATGTCATAAGCTAAAGTTGACACGTTCAGTCCACAATATTGATACATTCAGGAACACTTTTTTTTGTGACTCCTTCTCTTTGCCTTATGAGGATCGCAGATGGTCTTTATGCTACATTCACTGTAATACACAAACCATTTTGAGATTGACTGGTGTAAGTATAGTGGTATACATCAGGACAACAGGCTACTTCAGGTGAAATCTGCTAACAGTAGGTTGTCACACAGCGAGCACAGAATGCTTACAAAACTCTCATAATCATGACATACATAAAAACAAATAATGACTGCCCACAATGTATGAAAAGCACAAATAAATTGCAGTAAAGCATACAAAGGCACAAAATAAAACCCCCCAAAACCCATCAGTTCACCTTGTACATAGCGTTGTATTATAAAGCTTACTATCTGAGTACTCAGCAAGAGGAAAGTCCCAAAACATGCAAGTGAAAATCATTGTCTAAATAATTTTGATCTAGACTAAATTTCAACATTATTAAATCAGACATGCAGGTGAAAATCAGTCTAGTCTAGATAATCCTGGGCTAAGCTTGATTTTAACATTGTTGAAATGATATACCTATATATTGTTGAATTATGACATAGACTGTCTACAAATGCACACCAAATCGTCAAATCGTCGTGTAGTCATACTGTTCTGGTAGTCCAGTAACCTTCTGCAAATTAAATAACATCCAGTCCTTACAACAGAGCAAAACATAACTCAGATCCGGCTCGAAAGACCAAAACGCTCATTAAGGCTGACGATGATACGCAGGTTGCATTGAAAGGCCTTCAGAAATATAAGTAAGTGATTTTCCATTGGATTTTCTATTTTCTATTGAATTACTACGATAGGATCTTCGATGTGTACAGACACAATCTATTTATAAAACCACCATGAGCATTAGTAATGTCTGTATGACCATCATCTACAATATTTCAAAAGTTTAGTGTTCAAAAGCTCTATTAATTATTGGCAATTCAAATGCATAAGAAGTTGTAGCACACTACAACTGAAAAAGTTCGGTTTAGGAAGGACAAATAAATTATGTAGCCCTTAAAATGACGGGTT
The DNA here is from genome assembly GCA_033807755.1 of Ellobium chinense. Lineage (NCBI taxonomy): Eukaryota > Metazoa > Mollusca > Gastropoda > Ellobiida > Ellobiidae > Ellobium > Ellobium chinense. The sequence continues at coordinate 591,565 of JAWQUT010000130.1, read as the reverse complement.
AGCTTGTCTTCGACCCCTTTCTGGTGCCTGGAAAAATCCTCCCTGTTGTGAATAAGAATGATAAGACAGCAATGGCCCTGTACCTGCGCAAGGCAAAACAAAAACATACATGCACAAAAGAAAAGCAAAAAGAAACACGTCATGCCACAAGCTTCAACTCTTCTGCACCTTAATTGCTTCACTGAGCGTGGAATATACATTCAGTACTGAATGCTAAATAGTATTTCAAAATCATTGCACTTCTGTGACCTGGTAGAGTCACAATTTCATAGTCAATTAAATAAAAATGCTCTCATGAGACATCGTCACAACATCGTCAAATTTAAGTCTAATACATGGTTGAAATTCACAACATCATCAGTCCACTCCCAAACAATTGAAAGAGCTAAGCAAATTTTAACAGAAAATAAACTGAATTGTTACTACTGTAAGTGCAATGAGCTAACGTAAGAAAAAAGTACAACTGAAATGCCATCAACTCAGTGTGACATGAAAATACTTGTTCACGCTATAAAAGCACAACCCTTTCGACGTAGAATTACAGCTGAAAATTTCAGTGCCATTTACGTAACCAATAGAAATAAACGTACCTGTCAGATATGAAAATAATTCACCTGGTGTTAAGGTCATACCAGACTGGTCTTAAAATATCATCTTTCAATCTCAAGATGAGTTAAAACGATGACGCAGGCTATTCGTTTGCCAGTCCTCAAATTTGCTTTATGGACGATTAATTTTGACTCCTTGGAAATTTAGATTCTGCAACAAAGTCAGTTACTCTTTTAAGAAAGACCACCTGTTGCAGGAACAGTAACGGGTCTTAGCATTTGATTGTCTTGAGCCAGATATAATATTTATTGTCGTGAGACAGTTTCAAAATGTATTTTTCTCTTTATTATTAGAGTAAGTATATTTTCAGATATTTTCAAAGGCAGGCAGCAGCACAGAATGAAAAGTTAGACAAATTCTTGAAGTTAACAAAAATGGAGTTTATAGTCTATTTATTGATTCAGGTTTATACTTTATATTTGTATTATATTTTTTCATTGATCAGTCTGGTCAAACAGGGTAATATATTTGTTCAGCGACTCTCAGACCTTTACATTGCATAACTTTTTTATATCATTGTTTCAAAGCACGCCGAAAGGGTTAACAATCAATTTGTAACATTTAAAATTTCATGCCAAAAATACCAGTCGGAAATAGTCCCACTCCATGCCATTGAAGTTTTTCGTGGTCGTCTCATACATATTGTGGGCGCGGTAGTTAGTCCTGGCTAGATAGGGGAATGTGGTGGTGGTGAGGTCCTCCTCCAGATGGTGGTCCAGCTTGTATCGAACCACCCACTTGCTAACGTTTACAACGTCAGGATTCTCTTCGATGTGTGGCGGTTGATGTCCACTGCCCTCCTCTTCAACAACTTCTCCGTCGTTGTCTTCATCGTCATTATCAACAATCTGGCCAAGACGAAGAGTCTTCATAAATTCGCTGAACTTCTGAATCGTTTCTTGAACTGCACGGTATTTCTCTTCGCTGTTATCATCCTCTTTCCTGTCACTTTCATTTTCGACCACAGTACGAAGATCATAGTCGGGATTGTTCGTATCGAAGATACTGTAATCGTCAGAGTCCTCATAGTTGTTCCTATAGTCGTCAGAGTCCTCAAAGTTGTTCCTCACAGAGTTATACTGTTCGTAGGGGAGAAATTCTTCGGGTTGATAGATGTTTCCGCTGGGATTTGCCCTCAAGCTTTCACCATAGTCGTAACCATTCTCGTTGGAAGTATGATATTCAAAGTGGGGAGCCTGGTGATGCTTGGTGATGTTTTTCTCCTCAGGCTTTCCACGCAGCCTCATCGGTCCAGAGTATTCGCATCTTGGTTTGGGTGTTGTAGTGGTTTCCTTGCCTTCATTGTCGGTGACCGTTCCGTAATCGTAATCGTAATGGTAATCGTCATTTCCGTCATGATCCTCTGGTAGATTCCTTAACTGGTGAGTAACATAAATCGTGCGGCTCTTCACTTCTTCAGCGTGATTCCGACCACCATGTTTGTCTGTGTAAGAACCATCCTTAACCGACCAGACCTGTGGAACTTGATTGTTCTCGACATTAAACTTCTCGTGCGTTGTTTCGGACAACTGGTTTCCATTGTGCTCCTGCATTGCCGACCCCTTCCAGTCTTCACCGCCACTTGGATTGTGCATGCTACTTCCATGTTGAGGCATAACATGAGCCCTCGTGCCGTCTGGTCCACTTCTGTTTGGTCTCATCTTCCCAGGCCGACCAGCGAAATGTTTCACTTCCCTGTACTCAGCTAGCTCCTCGTAGTCGTCAATCTTTCCGGATCTCAGAAGTATATATCTGCGCAGGGCTGGGTTCATCCGCTTCCCCCTTTGCTGCTGGCTCATTCTTTTTCTTCTCTGTATCTTTGAGGGAAAGATAATGATCAAATAACAATGTCAAAGGTCAGGGGTCAAGGAACAAAGCCACATTATTCTAACCGTGGGAATCAAAGGCAAGCTAACACAAGGACCTCATCGTCCAACTGCAAATTTGTATCATAGCATACTTCTTATCCAATCCACTACTGACAGGGGCAAAATGAATCTGCCGTAGTGTGAACATTAAACAGTTCTTCCAAAATTGTAATGTAGCCATGTCTAATACTAGTTTACATCACTGGGACCTAATCTCTTACACGCAAGGATTGTTTGCTGACTCTGCAAACCCTCTGCAAACAGGTCTTCCAAAATTGTAATGTAGCCATGTCCAATATTAGTCTATACTGCTGGAACTTTCTCTCATCCATACAAGGATAGTTTGTAGAGTCCCTCAGCAAATAGCTCTTCCAAAATTGTAATGTAGTCATGTCTAGTATTAGTATACACCATGGGACCTTTTCTCATTCGCACAAAGATTGTTTGCTTAACCCATAAACCCTCAACAAACAGCTTTTCACACCTGTAGGGTAGCTGCAAACAGGGAGATTTACGTTTTTCACATCCATTCAACGACTTCTTGCTCACTCCGCAAAAGCCACTGGACATAGTTCTTCCACGACTGTAGTGCTGCCCTATGATCTATTCTCATCTCATTATGGTCAATTTCAATCATCCAATACCACCTGTTCACTCTTGCGTGTTTCAAGTACTTTAAACTTCCTGATAAATTTTGTCACGATGAAAAGTCCTCGGTCCCGCCCCTGACCTCAGTCACAAGTGCAAAGGAAACATCAACATCAAAGTTAAAATGAGAGACACTGACACTTCCCTGACTCTACTGAGGGCACAGACCTGCCAGTAGGTAATTTTCAGTGAATTCAGAAGCCAGATGGACAGGATGTTTGTCACAAAATACTGTAGAGACTGCATGTTATCAGTTTCCAGGGGAAAATGTGTTCTGAAGTATCAATAAAGAGAAACGTAGACATGAATTTGTACACAGAGACAAAAATAAGAAAACAGGCAAACAAGAGAATTTCTTTTTTTTTTTTGATCTTACGCCAAGAAATTCAGGCTCTTTCTAAGACACATTTATACAATCTGGATTTAAAAAGTGACGAAAGGAAGAAGGAGGAAAAGACAAGAAAGCGGCAACGCTGCATGTACTGTGCGGATTTAAGCGTAAAAAATAACGGTACAGAAATGCGAATTTTCCATAGGTAATCTGCAATCGCGAGAGATATTTTTGTGCATGACGTGTGCCTCTGCTCTAAATAAATACACTGCAACAAAGGGGTAACCCACCAACAACAACCAAAGATAACATGCCTACATATAATATGAAACATAGAGAGGTAAGCAAACAAAACATGTGAAAAGGGTGGGTGCGACACAAAAAACAAGCTGCATTTATGATAAAAGAAAATTGGAAGGAACTAAACAGAGAAATAAATCAAAATGACAGAAAAGCCTGGTGTCATGGACCCCAAAACTATATAAATAAATAAAATCAATCGTAGACACAGTGGAGGGAAGACTAAGTTTTCTTCGTCATAATGAGCAATGGATATTGAATAGTAATATCTAATATACATTTACTATTCATTCACCCCTTGCTAGGGATGAGGTGGTGATGAAATAATTTAATGATAGCGTCCTGTGGATATTCCCTTATCGGCTTTACTCATCTCAACCACTGCGCACACAAATTATCTGTTTAAACAATAATAATAAATCGCTACTCTGAGATTCACGGAAGGTCATTAATGCTAGCAAAAGGCGACGGGCATAAAGTTAAGTGCCCCCCCTAATGGTCTGTTTCAAAGCATTTCTGTGAGTCGTATTTTCTATCATTCTCTCACCAGCCAACTCATAAACAAAACTAATGAAAATTTAGCGACTTCAGTGTTACTAAAACAGTGATTAGATTACGTTACTAAGTTGTCTGATCAGTTCTCCAGGATGTGATCTTCTCTAGGAAACAATGTTGTGTATCAGAGCATATGACGACAATATAACTACTCATGTGGAACATCTATGGCAGGTCTGTGCATGAAAAAGCCAGCCTTTTCCTATATTTGACACTGAACCATATACAGCAAAACCTGCCTGTTTTGGGGTAACAAGGCCGGAACGGGGGTATCTTCCTCTGAAGATTTTTGTTGCTTCGCTCTCGAAAGCATTCCTATCTGCGACAGTTCTAAACAAACACCAGCTAGATGCTGCAGTGCCAGAGCCAGCTTATATATCTAGTCAACCTTCGCTCAGAAAGACCCGGAGAGGGAGGGGGATCGCTAAGGGGAGTCATAAAGAGTGATAAAGGGCATGAACGTGATTACGGCCGCCTACCTCAAATGATCACGAGATGTTGATCCTTTGAATGGCCGTCTCAGACACGTATGACTGTATATTCGAATTTCATGAAAACATCAATGAAGAACTTACAATGGCAGTGCTATACATTCAGACCCAAAGTTTTTCTTCTACTTCACAGCCATCTGGATTTTTCTAGACCCCCTTTCTTCATTCAACCGGCTGTGAATGAAATTTCAGGATTACAGTCCTCTCCTAAGTTCAAATCTTTTGCCAAATGGTTTCAGACCAGGCCAGGACTCAATGAGCTTTATACAAGTGAAATTTACCGTCGGGTGCTCTTTCTTGGTTCTTCAGATATCATCTTCTTTCCATTCTTTTTCTGCAGTATAGCATCATTAAAATTTAAATGTATGATGTACATTCCTGAATCTTGGCACAGGTCGCATAGATAAATAACTGTAAAACATGCATCTAGTCGCATCTAGCGGCCGCATTCAGCTGCATCCAGCCACACAGATCTCTTTGTCTAGACTAATTGTGTACTGCATCCTCGTCATTAGTCTGTATTATACTTTATATGCGCTCAGGAAAAGACTGACTTTTTCAACTTATGCTGAAGCTCAGCTCACAAACGTCTTCCGTTGTTCACAAATGATTGAATCCCTAGATTCATTTTTCAGTGAAATATATAGAACTGTATGATAATATGGTAAGAAGAACGGTGCAAAACGAAAATCAGAATAATATTTCAAAATACTGCATGTGTGAACTTGGAAAGTTTGTGTTCTGAAAATATATACACACAGAAAATACAAAGCTACAGAATATAATTATGAACTTACCCCTTGCGTAGACTGCATCTCCTCTATATCTTCGTCATCAGTGATTATACTGGGCCTGCAGTATGGGGTTAAGGTCATAGCAAATTAAAAAGAAAGCAAAGGTTGACTTTAGGACTTGATTCATTTAGAAGCAGATTAAATTGATACATCCAAACTGCTTTACTGCGAGACTGCAAGATCGATACATACCCCAGCGAAATCATGGTTCCTGCATTGTGACACTAACAGATAACAGTGATCGTAATTTGAGTTTAGATGAAATCTTGCTCATCACATCATCGGTGTCATCATAATTATAAGAACTACTTATTTTCCACCTTTGAGAGCATAACGTCGGTCTTCGCATTTATATATGACGTATAGTCAGCCTGGACGGTTACGTGCAAAGACCATCAAATACTGCACTAGCAACAACATCACCGCAGTTATCTTTATTACTTTTATCGTCACTGGCAGTGAGTGGCAGCACCCTCCTTCCTCTGCCTTCACCTCCACTACCACCTTTACCATTAAAAAAAAAAGGTTTGTAGCAGGTACCAGAATAACAGTCAAAATATATGAGATTACATACAGTGGGAAGAGGCCTTCAGAAATGTGAGTACTATGCCATACTTACTTCACAGGATGAGACTTGACATTTAAGGAGACATTTCCATCAAAATGAATTTTGGAATCATTCTTCTTGGCCAGCTCAAAAATATGAATGCCGTTGAGGACCAAACCTGACCGGACAGATTCAAAGATATGTATTAATTGGACACAGCACATCACGGTAAGTTTTAACTGATAGCACACTGCAGCGAGTGTTGAGTTATCTGATGGGAAGCTGAAAAAAATTAAACAAAAATTTCCAAGAGGGTGTTTTATACAGCCAGTTATTTAGCCTTAGGCCTACGTTATAAATGTGTTGACTTCATGCTTTCTCTATAGAGATTTTTCTTAGCAGAGGAATCTTGTGGCTAGGTTAGTCTTTGAACAACAAAAGTGTCCGGAAAAGGAAATGTAAGGAAACAGACTGTAATGTATATCGTGTTGCGTTTTGAGTCATCATGCTTTTTGTTTGGCTTCTTACAAATTATATTGTGACATCGCTATGCCCAATCCTTCAAGGGCATCTTATTGTCTTTTATAAGGTGGATTTGAGCACAGAACCATCAAGTGCTTACCTGAAATAATACCCTCAAAATGCTGAATAATGCTGCCGTTTCCAGCTTTCTTCCCCCCTATCCTTATGAAAGCTTGGTTGTTGAAGGTGTGGCTCTGATGACCTGTAAAAATCATGACACATTTTAGTAACGCACAAGACGTTCCTCACTCCTAGAAACACAACCCTTAAGCTCCAAATTTTTGTTAGTTTAATTAAGTTATCTCTGCTTGCATGCTCCATGCTCTGCCTAATAACATGCATACTTTTTGTTAGTTTGGTTAGCTGACTCTCCCAATTCACTCACATCCTATGTGACATACGCAAAAGACTTGATCTCGAGCAGTTTGCAAATTTGTTGATTTTGTATGGCCATGCCTAAAATAGCAGCATCTGTCCAGCTGTTTATTATGAATAGCCATTAAAGCTATTTGATTTTCGAGATTCTTTGTTTTTTAAACCATTCCACGGGCTCCTGGATTTCTTTTTTCGTCATGAAGGAATCATATAACGAGGTGTTTGAGCATTAGTGAGCATCAGCAGGGTGTAGTTACTTTTTGTGAGAATTGTCTAAATATGGAAGGTTCAGGGAAGTGGCAGAGATGGCCTACAAAATGACCCTAAAGAAAGGTCAAAACTGCTTATGGTCGTGAAAGGCCAAATGCACTAGATATGCCTAACATGGTGTTTGGCACTTTTGCCAGTCCTAAACAGCACTCTGGCGTGAGGTTGGGGGGAGGGTTAATATTAAACGTGAGAAGATAAAATAAACATCCTTGATATAAAAAGCAGATGTCGTTGTGACAAGCCATTCTCTCGATTTGCAGAAACATGATCATGGTTTGGACTGATAGATCTGAGAAATGTGTACACCAGAAAAATGCAAAGCAAAATGAAAATTTAGAGTTTTCATATTTTCAAAAGCCAGAGTGCATGCCAGAAGTGAGACAGAGTTGTTGAGTTCACTGAACCAAGTAAAAATAATTTTATTTTCAAGAGTCTAGAGAGAGTGTGTTTTTATCAAGTTATGTGTGACAACTAGTCTAGGTAGAGAGTGACAAGACTAGCTCAGTGGTGATCAAAGAAAAGAGCAATGCTAGAATTCTTTAATCAGAATGTGAGTTTCTTGACTTCAATGCGGGAATGATCTCAAAACAGAAATAGATGACCAATTACCAAAAGCACACAAACTTTCATTGCGCCTTGCTATATTAAACCAAATATGACAGTTCCGTTATGCACGAAAACTCTTCAAACAGTGATCAGTATTTTATAGACCTAGCCAGGGAAAAAAAGCGTAAACAAAACAATATCACAAAATGACTCAGTTTTTTGCAATCGGAAATTTGCAAAAAGTTGTCATGCAAAGGTGTTTCAGAATTACAGAGTCAGCTATTCAGAATGATTATCGAAGCAGTGACCTAGTTTGCTGTAACGAGGATATCGTAAATAGAATAACTTGTGATAAATAGTTAGGGTGCCAGGATATACCTTGCAGGAGCAAAGCATTTATTTCCTCATCGAATGAAAAGACTGTCAGGAAAAAGAGATGGCATTTAAAAAACATGACAATAACATTATATACACCATATTTGCTCCAGAAGTATCTAACTTAGGGTATCTTTATGACAAACTTAAGGTGTAGTTATAGATTAACCGTATAGCACATTCAAAAATACCTTTCAAATAATCATTTTAACCGCATTGTCCGCTTCAGATTGTGTCAAACTGGAATACTTTATAAAGCTACGCAAAACAATAGAACATTACAAAGTAATTTTTTGCCCTACAAACACTTAAATGCCCGCCTGAGATATAAAGAGAGAAGACAGACATGTTGGGACACTTCACTCGTTTCATATAATCGCACTCTTCACACCAGGGAGCATTTTTTTTTTTTTTTGCCGAATTTCGCGATTAAAACATTTCAGAGTGTATAGACACTTTTTTAGAAGGCTAGTTTCTAGTTCCTCTGAACGTTAAGGTAAAAGATACGACACCGGCACGGAGAAGTCTAGTACTGTACTTGAAATAAGAAAGCGAATCCAACTGAGTCGAGGCAGTGCCCATGGCATTTTGTAGGCGGGGCTTGCCTTTTGACGATAAGGATCGGATGGCGCAACTTTACAATACAGAAGTACAGATACTCTGTTGCACATTTAGGAATATCCTTTTAGCACTCGGTTCCACAGCACTGTCATCTTCATGTCGTATCAAGGTGTAAGTCGGTATACTGCTGCAGTCTAGACTACGCAGACCTGTATTACATTACTCAGTAATAGGCCTATAGGCTTAAAAAAAAAAAGTCATACTATTTGTTGTCTTCGAATTCTTCTATATGGGTCTATGCATTTTAATATTAAATAGACCAATATTTGAACTCAACAGCTATGTGCATCATATCGCTACGGTTACGAGCTACCCCTCTTTGTTCCTTTTCTCCGAGATTAAAGTTTTGAAATGATTGTGCTGAAAGAACAGTACAGAATGAACGTAAGATTCATGACATAATGCAAATATGGATCTGTTTCTTAAATAGTTACATGCGATCGCTGCCTGACTCCTCTTCCTCTCTACCCACTCAAAAAACGATCTGAAAAATTTGATCGGAAGTTTTCGTCAGGTCTGAGCGCTGAAGCAGTTTACATTCATTTTTACATTGTTCTGACCATTGACGTGTAAGATCCTCAGTTCATGCTTCTGAAGTCTTAATTACACCAAAGACTATAAAGTAAGGCAACGCGTACAGACTACTAAGACTAGGAAGTACAGATATTTTACAGAAATCTCTGAATTTGTAAGGTTTGCTTTTAAGGCTGAAACACGCAGATTTTTATTTTGTTAATTCATAATCAGTTTATTACAGTCGGAAGAAGGAGACAGACAGGTGGTGTCTTGGCCCTTTAGGCTCCAATGACGCGACGCATCTGGCTGCAGCCCAGCCCTCCGCAAGGGGGCACCAAAACCAGGCCGTGGAATATTCCAATAGAGAGATTGTTCAGAGTGTCCAGTCTAGTTATCTTCTAAGCTTTGACAATGCTCAGCCAATGAAACAGTCTGAAACGGGATTTACTTGTTACTTTTCAAGGGCGCCGTGTCACTGAATCTAATTAGTGGATAGTTTCCTCTTTCAAAACGGTAATTATACTGTAAGAGCAAATATGGTGCATGATAATTACAAGGGTTAGTAACTTATAAAAATGTCACAGCTCAAATGACATGGACTTGGGAGGCTAACATTCTAATTCTCGTTCATAGACATTCTTGACATGTAAAACTAATACTTTAGGCCCCTAACCATATGCACTTCACCATGCGCGCACAACTTTGTAAGTATACATACTATTTCACATACAGCATGACTTTTCAGTCTCTCCATGTTCAAATAAAAAAAAACAATCACTGCGCAACACTCAAAGATCCAAAAGTTTAAAAGCAAAATGACTTGACCTACAAAACCATGACAAATCGAAGTAACATTTACCCTAATATTTACCCATGTACAAAGAATCAAAGTTACTCTTGTCCTATCATATGAAATAACTCTGACATCAAACACTGAGAAAACTAAATGTTGAAATAGCAGTTCTTCTAACCTCCAGGTCCCATTCATTCATTCATTCATTCATTCATTCATTCATTCATTCATTCATTCATTCATTCATTCATTCATTCATTCATTCATTCATTCATTCATTCACAGTGGGCCCAAGTTATGTCTCTTAATGTGTCACTTTCAAGGTTCATTCATTCATTCATTCATTCATTCATTCATTCATTCAAACACAGTGGGCCAAAGTTACGTCCCTTAATGTGTCACTTTCACTTTCAAGGTTCGTTCAAAAAGGAAATCACTGTTGTCTAGTATACAAATTTCAGACATTCTTGCCTTGACCTGAGAGGCGTGACCAAACTTTGTTTCTTTTTGTTTAGGTGAGATCTGTAGGGAAGCGTACATATGACCGCTGTCTAAAAAAATTATTCTGGATGGTGTAAAGAAAAGTAACTTAACGCCCACCCAATAGAGCTGACGCTGTCATTCACACTTTCAGATGCCAAAACTATGAGCTGCTGAATGTTTACTGGACCGAAAAAGCTTCCAGTAATAAATATTTCTCTGCCATGCCATAATTTTTTAAATTCTATTGTATTAGTAGTCTTGGTTCCTCATTGTTTCAAGATGGGAGCAAACTGAATTCTTCCGCAACTTACAAAAGGCCAAAAAGAGACAGAGTCCATGTGCATCTTTTTTTTCTTTCAAAATATTGCAGAACAGTTTAATGATGCTTGTAGCGGAAGGTAGTTACGGTGCCCTGGCCACTAGCAGAAATATATATTCTGTGTATATGAATTTATAAAAGGCAAGAAAACTATAAAACTTGGCAAACTCATAATTTCAGCTCTGAAATCAAGCAAGATGCATCGGCATTACAATATATCTACAAAAAATTCCAGGATGGACATGGTGGTAAAAATCGTGAATTAGCAGCAGCATAGAGATAAGTAATATTAATTCCAAATTCTCCACAGCACGTAAGCATTGAAAAAAAGCACAGACATTATGAGAAAGGGAATGCAAAGTATTGGTAAAGTATTCAATAAACTGACCGTATAGGAATGGTTTCACCGACTGGTACATTGTTGTCCATTCGATAGGAACTAACGAACACTCGATCCTTTTTATAACACAGTGCATGCAGCGAAAAAATTAAGACTTACTTAGAATGAATTAATGGCTTTAACAATGGATAAAGATGAGATTCCCAATTTATATACTGTACATGAAAAAAATAATAGCTTTAAAAGTCTACTAGACTAGTAACAATTTTAACAGAATTTGAACATTGTTATCAAAGCATGCGAATAAGCATTTTACTATCTTGCTCTAAGCAATGTTTACAAGAAAATGCAGTTTGCTTTTATTTGCTGAAAGATGATATCTTGCAGTCCTTTCTCTCAGATAAATAAAACCTGTTCTCTTAAAAAAAAACCATACACACACAAAGAAAAGACAATAAATTAATTCCTCACATGGACAGCAGACTCATAGATGGATGGAGGTGCATGGGGAAGGTTCACGTGAGATCAATGACAAGTGTGTTTTGCTTCCCTTATTATTTGACAAAACTAATGTTGTATTTTCACTCTGCACTCGCTCCCCTTGATGATAGTTCTGTTTCTTTATGTCTCACATCATCAAACCCAATAGACTAACTACAACAATAAAACGAGCAAAGAGAGAGAGAGAGAGAGAGAGAGAGAGAGAGAGAGAGAGAGAGAGAGAGAGAGAGAGAGAGACAGACAGACAGACAGACAGACAGACAGACAGACAGACAGACAGACAGACAGACAGACAGACAGACAGACAGACAGAC
>JAWQUT010000130.1:564048-579061 GCA_033807755.1 Ellobium chinense | reverse complement strand
GTGGGTTTGAAAACAAGACTGCAAACACACATGTATGGAATAATCAAAGTCGATCCATTTCACGAGGATACATTATGAATGATTACCTCAAATCAGCTATTCCAATATATACATTCCTTTATTAGGATCTATACATGATCCGTCTGGACTCCTCAACACTCCTTTCCTTCTCTCAGTTTGATTCGCAGTCTGTCAGACTGCGGAAACGGTGTGTTCTTAAGAACAAAACTTCACACAGCGAAATGTTTAACATGAGAACACTGACGCTTCAATCAACATCTGATTCTCCCTGATGATTCGCTCATTTTCCACATATATATATAAAACTCTAAATCCTCAGCTGTTCTTAACATTCACACAGCAAAACAAAAGATTCACCAATTCTAACTGGATGAAGTCGTCATAAGATTTACTGTCCATTCTCAGCAACACTGCCTCATCCTGAAACGTCTGGAAGCCGAAGGCCAAACTCTCAAAGTTGGTAGAGGGCTGCTGACCGTCAGGGTAGGTAAATGTTATCATTCCTGGACCGGGGCCGAACTTGTAGGATATGCTCTCTGATGAAACAGCAAAGGGACACGTCAGTTGAGAATTGCGTATTAACGATGGTATCTCTTACCATTGTAGGTATTAAGTTAATGTATCTGTTCTGAAGACACCTTTTTGTTGAGTTCAACATGCGGAGTTAATGTCATTTCTGCGATGATAAGAGATCCCATCGTTAATGCGACAGTTTTGAAGTGTAAAGATACCTTGAGTTAAGGATAAATGACAAGGCTCGGCCTTTCTAGTTACATGTCCAGCGGATCCGACATGTGTCACTGCACTAGAATTTCAGTGTCCATTCTCCCTTATTCTTTATCAGACAAAGCTGATCCCAACAATTCCGTCACAACACAACAGAGCACAGCTTTGACGTCGTCCATGTGAGAAGATACATGTCTTCACAAAGTACCATTTAGCGTGTTGTGCCGTGCTGTGCGGTGCTGTGAAGTGCCATATGAGATCTAGTGGGGGAAAAGGTAGCAAGGTTTTACTGCAGCCAAACATTCAAAATGAAGGGCATGCTGCTCTTAATGAATGGTCAAATTATGCTACATTTTGTTTTGATATTAAATTATGCAACATTCATGTTGCAAATTCTTCCTCTCGTGTCAAATTTCATTTTTTCTGCCTCTTTGTCTAGTTTCCATATTTTTCTTTCTCTCTGCTTTCCTGTATCTTTTTCCTAGTGCCATCCTCTTCGAGCTTGTATTAAACGAATATAACAAGATAGAAAAAAGCAATTATGGATAAGCAGGATATCAATCAAATGTAGTTAATAAGAAATTAGGGTATTCTTCATCTGAAAGGCTTAAATGTAGACGTACTCCCGCCATTGTTTATCGCAAAGAGAAAAATACAGACAGATAAAGGGAAAAGAGAGAGTGAGAGAGGGAGAGAGAGAGAGAGAGGGAGGGACAAAGGGTCGGAGAAGTAGAAATAGAGAGAGGGAGAAAAGGAGAGAGAGAGAGAGAGAGAGAAAACGTTCTTACCATCTTTACACATGGGACCAGTATAAGATGTCATGTCACAGTCACACTTATACGAAGTCCACTGCTGAACACATCTACCGTGGTTAGCACACGAGTCATTGACACACTTGGTCAGAGGACCTGCCAGGAAATCACAGACGTTGCGGTAGAACATAATTTTAAGGAACACACTTAAAACGAGGTGATGGAACTAGAGAACATTTTTACTTGTTTTCATTTAGATCTAGACTACATCGAAATGTGACAGATTGGTGGCTATATTATAATACTAGTGTTATTTAAAGAACTAGAAATCTTGTCTGAGCCTGTTCTGCATTAAGCCTTCTCTGCTGAATGACAGAAGTGATAGGAAATACATAGGGTTGCTATATTTCTAATAGGAGCATTTAGAATTCGTGAAGACCCTCTAAGCAAACAAACAAAAAACAGCATTGACTGACGTAAGATAAAGTTTAGATTCGTACAAATGTTCATATTATATCATACTTTAATATGATGGCCATATATGTTCAAACTTTCACAAATACTGTTTCATGCTACCTGTCATTTGTTATTATGATTACATCATTAGAGGCCTATAGCCTATTATTGATGAAATAAACTGTTGAACTATTAAAGCTTCTGAACGAACGAAAACGACGATGACTACATGAGCAGTCCACAGACCTGCTGCTCGAGGATTTACAATCTGGATATCACATTATTTATACCCGTAAATATTCGTTGCCATTTATTAAACGGAACTTACCAAGGAATTCGTTCAACAAAGAAACACATGCTGCACAGGAAGAACTCAATACCGAACTATGTGTCATAAATGAGCAAGTTTTAAAGTGAGAGGCAGGTGGAGTAAAGGGGCGAAACCAAAAGTAAGACGTTGCCAAACCGAAGAGATAACCATCATTACCATTAAGCAGTCAAAGAACTCATCGTCATCATTAGTATCATCAGCAGCAACAACCTCAACAAAATGTATAACGCCACCACCATCACCACCACCACCACCACCACCAACAACAACCAAATCAACTACAGAACGGCTGTTATCAACCTCACCTCGGCATCCATCGCCGACACTCTCATGTATAGGGCTCGCTTCCCGCAGCAAGTTTGGCAAGTATCCATTGAGATCTAGAGAGCCTAGACATCCAACAAAGCCGTGATGAGAGAAGATCAGCTTGGGCAAGGACGGGTACATGGTCTTACGAACGCCCCCAACAAACAGATGGCCGTCCAGGTCGAACAGTATATTTTTAGCACCAGTAATATCGTCTATGGTTGGTGTGTTGTCATCTACCCTTAGAAGCTGCTTATAGGTTTCTACTCGCAGGAGTCTGATCTGGAGAGGATACGATTTGGATTCTTTGTTAATGATCTCACACCAGCATTTCAGTCAATGACCTGCTTCGTCCAGCTATACACGATCATCAATCAAAGCATGGCTCTATGACATTGGAACAAAATGCACAACCGTTGGCTCAATAATGTATCGCTCTAGACTATTTTTCGCTTTTGCTCCGACCCGACCATTAAGATCACTTTTTCCTGAAGGTCACCAAACACATGACGCAATATTATATGCCGGTCACGTGCAAACATCCAAATCTGGACCTATGTTTGATACATCTGAACTAAGTATTGTCAGCTCCGTTACATCACTAAGAGATTGCCACTCACACACTGGTTTGTTTACATGCTCTGCGGGTGCGTGTCTGTTGTCACATTCATCAGGCGCAGGGCATGTAAACAGATCTTAGTAACAGTGCTGAGATCAAATGACGGAACTGAAAGTATCTAACTGCAATGTGTAGCTCCATTTAGGAAACATGTCTTAGACCGTCAATCATGAAAGGAACGAAGCTTCATAATAGGTCAAACACTTTGATCTGTCAGAGGAAAACTATCAAATAAATTGAAAAAGACTGAGCCGATTCTTTCTGGGGACAACATAAAGCGCCAAGTACAGTGATTACATCAAACTTACCTCATGCCATTTGTTGTCATTGATTGGCTGATTGATATTGGCTTTAACCCTCTGTGGCCCCTCGCCCATATCGTAAATGTAATACAAAAATCCCTGAAAAAGTTCCATGGCGAAGAAATCTTGCGCCGCCCCGCCATTGTACAGAATGAGTCCGTCACTTTCTGTGGTCTTCATTTGGAAAGTGATGGAGAACTTATCATGCGCTTGTAACCGAGGTAAGATGGCGAAGGCATCCACAGATTTGAACGTCACTGGATCACGAACAACATACTCGTCAGAGCTGAAGCGGGCAGATATTTCGATGTTGTCCCCTGACCCTGATTTAGCCATCTGAAACATTAGGAAGATAACAATGCAACATGTTTTGTGGCAAGACGTCTAAAATTTCGGAGAAAAGCTGAAGAAGAGGAAGATAAAGATGGAGAACAAAAAGAAGAGAAGGAAAGAGAGCATTCTGAAACTGAAAATGGAGCAGGTCATACAGAAATAACATTTTGCTTTTGACAGATGACCCCCCCCCCCCTAAAAAATGAACAGTGATGTTTTTCAAAATGGATGGGGACATATCTGTAAATAATTATAACGACAAGAAATGCTGATCCTCTTTAGAAAGGAAGATAAACCAGAATCTTTGACCATATAATGCCAATAGCTTGTCTCATAGCCGCAGAAGAAATAACCATTCTGGCACACGTATTAGCGTAGAAAGCATCCAGCTAACAATGTCTGACTGGGCTGATAACAAAGTGCTCATCAAAATGATAAACTTCCTAATACTGAAATAATACTGCTGAATCTAAAGAAATGAGCCTAACGTTACAAAGAAACAAACAAATAAACAAACAAACAACTGTAGGACTATATAAGTTTGATATCATACCTGGAAGAAGTGATTGCCATTAAAAATAAAACTTTGCATAGAACCAATAAACCCTGAGTGACGACCAGCCATGCCCTCGTCCTGCTGTGCCATGTGTCCAGCCTCCACACTCCTGAGACCCAGCTCTTTGGCCCTGCCTGGCAGGTCGGCTGTGGAAGTCGCAGAGAAAGACGAACTTGTGAACACTGATGGTAAAATTTTATCTAGCAGCCATTTTGGCGAGTAAATCCTTCGTTTCCTGAACAAAAAAGAAAAAAATTACCTCGAGCACTTTTCCTCCAACTGTTTATTTTTGGACCAAAAGGGAAAAGGGCAAAACATGAAGGTCATAACATTATTTAAGTTCTTAAGTGATCTCTGCTTTCCAGATCAATAACAGCAATGTCGCATTTTTTTCAAAGCAAAAAATCAAATAATTTTCCTTATTTTGCTTTGCCTTTTGTCTTTTCTCCCACTCCATCCAGCCTTCATCTTTCTTCAGGATTGGTAACAATTTCGTGAATAGACATATAAGGCCTTCCATCACGCATCACATGACTTTCCTCGCGTATAAATATGTCACAAAAATGAAGTATGAAGAAAACTTGGATTACGTACAACACTGTTGCTGATGACAGAATTCTACACAAGATGCCTAAGACCTTATGGTTTTAAGCTCTGTAAGCTGGTACATGAGCTGCGATTATATCATCAGAACCTGATTTAAATTCTGAACACAATGATGGCAATATTTACCTATGACTTGATTTGTGGAATACGATTTTATGCATTAACTAAGATTACGTGTGCACCACTTTTGTTTTGAAATTAAAAAAAAAAAATTAGAAAAGGCAATCATTTTGTTATTTTCTTCATAAAAGCACTAAATTGGAACATGTATTTCTTCCTCTAAATCTGAGGAAATGTGAATACATTTAAAGATATAAGAACGACAGTAGACTTCTAGATACTCTGATAAAACATTTGGAGAAGGACTTCCAAATTTGGTGTCACTCCAATCAAACTTCAATTTTTGATTGTTGCTTCAATCGAAATATTCAACAGACTATCCCTTTTGAGCTTCACACTATGGGATAAGGTCTAATTGTTTAATGGTCTACCCATTCAGAGACTGTGATGGCTTTTAGTATCCCAAAACTATTTGAAACATATAAATCATGACTCCTGATTTGAAAGTCCTCCCAAGCTGAGGTCAGTGGGATCTGACTTCACAAAGACGATCATGCACATTTTGTATTTGCTTTATGATATGATTATACTGTCATAGATGTCACAAAGAGGAATTTTCATTCCAAACATGCGGGTAAAGTATATAGCTTTTAAAGGGAAGCAGGAAGATAGAGCAAATCAGCAGATCGTCAGTGTAATTCATATTTGGGAAGGCATGCAATAAATTCACTTAACAAAACACTACTGTTGCCGATACGCCAATGTCGAAAGATGATTTCTATTCCAAGATGAAATACTATTCCGCTACGTTTAAAAGCTTCCAAGTCTCGCTTTCAAGATGGAAAATTGCTAATACGAAAGTGCAAAACGAAGACTTAAATAGTCTAGAGAATATTTTTTTCAATTGTCAAGTCCGCTGAAACATGCAGTTCACAGCCAGAGGTTGAAATAAGAATCAAAATCAAAGCCGGAGCTGATCTGGTTAGCGGGTAGAGGGGCAGGGGAGATGAGGGGATGAGGCAAGAAAAAAAGGTCTGCGCAAAAGTAAATCCGAGAAAAATGAGCACAGGCAAGAGACCTTGTAGAGACAATGTAGACATCTAAGTTTAGATGCCACATATTTTTTTTCAAACGTCTACAAATGTCCAATCACGTTTGAACAGACCTAACTTAGTATTTCAACAGTCTCAACTGGTGATTGTAAAAGCAAAGCGGGTTATCCCAGATCAGCTAAGTTTTGAGCAAATTACTGCTGAAGATTTTCTAGTGGTCTAAACCGATCGCCCATCTCACGAGGGAGCGTATGTGACATTTTGCCTGTTTTGAGATAAGACTACTTTCCGAACGCCCAAAAGGAGATCTGTGTTCTCACGAACTGGCGTATCAACAACTCTAATAGTTTCGGAGATATTTACTGATTGGGCGTATTTAATGAATTTTAAATTTAACTGAAACTTTAAAACTCTCTCTTGAGAAAGTAACAAATGTTGCATACGTCCCTCCGTGAGATGGGCGACGATTTGATGCCCCGTTTTTTATCATATCTAAAAGAAGCCTTGTAAGTGAAGACGAAATTAAACCTGGATATAGCATGTAGCTGAAGTTCAAAAGATATTTACAGTGCATCTCAGCTGAAAAGACAAACATTTGGGATGGCCCACTTTAGCGATCACTAATACCCTTCAAACGACTCCGATGAAAATTAGAACTATTGCAAAGGACTAGCCTACAGTACAGAATTACTTAAGCTAGGGAGACGTTCCCATTTTAAAGGAAGTTTCGAAAGTGTCTTTTCATATAATTCTTACTCGTAAGGTGAAATTACAGTATTATTTACATCTATATCATAACGTGACTGGACACCACGCTTAGAGTATAAAATTTTAAGAAAATGCATATTATCAAAAACAATTAATCATATTGTGAGGATTTCATTCAAATATTTACATATTCTCAAGCTTTTCATTCCAATTTGGCACGTCTTTATGAATGCTATGTTGGGGGCATACGAAGACACAGGATACCCTATCCTTCCATATATTTAATATTAATGAAAGGGACAAAGCCATATAGACATCTACGCGCTTAAACTGAATTGCAACTCTTTGTGTTGAAACTGAAAACATCACAAACACAAAAGTACTTCATTCGTGTTCTCCAGCACTACATAATATTACCACACATCTGACATTAAGAAAAAAAAATAGTAGCATTACAGTAACAATGTCTTAAAGATTATGATTCAATAATTTTGCTGAGAAAACAAGTAAACGGAGGAAAAGTAGCGATGGCACCAATTTCATATTTACAGTCAGAAAAATGAGTTTTCATTTCATGTGGATTATGATGTCGATAAACCATCGAAACAACAAACAATAAAACAATTACTGCTTAATTTCCTTTTTACCAATATCACAATTTTCCAAAAAGAGAAGCAAAAAACAATTATCACGTGCAAACGGAACACACATTTAACCGTTACAGAAAACTTTGGCTTAATGTGGAGAACAAGACTAAATACATGTGTAGACACCAAATTATAATGACAGACATTAATGCAATTTAATCTGCAATGTGCAGGCTCACACATGTAACATCTTCACTTTGTGCATTTTCACCCTCGCCAGTGTGTCCGCACTGTGATGAAAGCATAACTAGACTAAGTGCTAAGCTGAACACAGGGTTTGACACTTAAAGCTGCAGACAGAGGGAATCCATGGGTACCAATTAGTCTCCAATCATGCAGCACAAGCGTGGGAGGAAAGCCCAGACAGTGCGAAAAAAAAATGTACCATTGGCATTAGTCGATGCTGTGAAACGACCAACAAAGATTCTGGATATAATCAATGCAAATGTGTTTCCAGGGATTTCATCTGAAAAGAAGGCATAGTAGTCCGCATGTGAACCTTACTAGAGCATGTGACTGGCACAAGCATCCCGTGATAACAGAAGAATAATTTACTTGTAATTACTAAAATCGCCGTCTGAAGAAAAGCAAATTTCAGCTGATATCAAACGACTGAAAATAAAGTGCTGAGCTGTGAATGTTTGATGTTTATGAAGATGGATAAAAATAATGCCTAGAAGACACCCTCTATGAATGAAAGTTAGAGAACGAAATGTCTTAGTTTTGGACAGGAGAATGTATCTGGAGAATAGATTACTTTTACAGACTCATAATAGGATATGTAAAATAAAGTAGCCGACTCTACTGCAACAAATTCTGCTTCACAGAAAGAAAAAAATCTAACCTATACATTGCAAAGCTCAATAAGATCACAACATTTCAAATCTAATGTGCTCCAACAAAAGGAGAATAACATTTTGCTCAACTTCTTGTCAAAACTGCAGCTGTAATTTCTCCAAAATTCCACAACAATATTACCATCCCAATAAGCAACCTTGTTAACCGACTGACGAAACAACAAGATAATCCAGCGGCCTTGCCTGCTTTTGTCAGAGCGCATGAGAAAGTCTTTTCCAAATGCTGAAAATATATTTTGGTAAAAGCAAAAACAGAAAGAGCGTGCAGCCGTTACACTCACCTGTGACCGGCCTGTCCTGATCAAGGGCAAGCTCCACTGTCTGGACCCGGCGTTTGATGAAGATTGTGTGCCAGCGGTCATCGTTGAGGGTGTGACCCACAGACAACACCTGCTGAATAGACGCCCATGGCATACGGTACACAAAGAGGAATAACCGCCGGAGCCGTGAACACAACGAATAGACAAACCTCATCCCTGATACTCTCCATCTTTCGAAATTATTACTTTTGGGTTGTTTGGTGGTTTCCGAATAGGGAACCCCCTCCAGGAGATTACTAATTTCGCCAAATAACCACTCAACCCAAGGTAGAATGGAAACCAGTCTTCATTAAACACACTGTAACTAGTTTGGTCATCTTGCCTAGAGGTGTTAGAGCGCTGGTTCCTGGGCCAAAACATGGTCCAGCAGGGATATACATGGCCCAAAAAATCACTCGAGCCTATGGTCGTTTACATATTGTTCAGTGTTATGCATCATGATGATTAACAAAACTGATGGGGATACCAAACCGTCCCCTTCCCCTTTTGCAAAAGGTTCGGCATTATCGATCTAGCTTATGAAAAATGCTCATTATATTACAAAGTCTACACTGAAGTCGTAGGCACAACAAGTGCCTCGTTCATTCTTCCAAGCATAAAACACCCATTATTTCGGCCATAAAGGCCAAGAAATAAAGGATCAAGACTTCGCTTACTTCCTTCCCATAGCAGAACCCCACCACTGTTATGGATCTTAAAACAGCAAACTCCGTTTAAGGCATTTCGCATGTAAGCTTTAAGTCAGATAAATACATCACTATTGAGACATTTCACTCCCGTTAGCTCTGGACATAATGATATCGAAAGATGGACATAGTAAACGTTACCAATAAGTACAATACTGGGAGATATTTCTTGGAAGCAATTGAAAATGTCCATAAATAAACTCAACATAAGTCGCTTACCTTTACACCACTGCCCACATTGACCGTCAGAAAGAGAATTCCGTCTTCAAGGTACAGCTCCATCCCAGCCCCGCCCTGACCGGTGGTCAAGAACAAGAGGCCGTTAGGGTGCATGGTGCGGAACCTCAAAGATATGTCCTCAGCCTGCGTTACTGACTCTCTGGTCATAGTCACCTTCATGAACTGTGTGCCATCAAACCTAAGGGTCACGGCAGCTGAAATACGCAGGTAACATTCAGGTTGTTCATGAAACAATTTATATTCACTGTAGACGGTTTAACTCTTACTTCCTAAAGCTATTAGAGTTCTCCCAGGACGCTGTTTTGTGAGTAATTGGAAAGAATGATGGTATCCATGAGTATTTTGTAATCTGCAATGTGGGGATTTTTTTGTTGTTCAAATAATTCATATTTTGTAATAGGGGCTGCATCTCGGACAACCAGACTATTCGTTATATAATAGTATAATAGTATAATAGTAATGGATAATGTGCTTGATAGACTAAAAGTGTGGCAATGAGTTTAACTTCCACCAAGGAACTCTGAAGTAAGAATATTTGAAACTTAAAGGATCCATTACCCTTCCCCTCCCCCTCCCCCCTACACATATCAACCTCTCTACGCCCCTGAATAACCAACATATAGCAACCGTAAATTAGTTAACAGTGAGAATAGAGGTGTTGCTGGAAAAGTGAACTGTTAAGAGAAAAAGAATATAAGAAGAGGCCAGTGGATTAAAGCAGCAATTTTATCTTTAATTTTATCCATTAGCAAAATTTGTATCATGTGACGAATAAACAGTAATGTCTGCCCTGCTTATTTGTGTATTTCTATCTCTCGAAGTTCGCGGCTAGTCAACTCCCCATTGTTATTCTATGATATACAAATGGTCCGTTACTTCATTTAAGGTTCCATTAATATAGTCACCAACTTCAGTAACGTGGCGAAGGCTGCCCAATCCCATATTATATTTTGGCTTTCATTCCCTATATAGCTGTAGCCGATACTCAACTATAAGGCATACAGTACCTAATAGCTCATAACCGATCTTAATCTATTTGGCGTATTTTCTGCATAGCCTGTAGCCATCTAACCTATTTGATATATATTCCCAACATACCCGTAGCCGATACTAATCTGTTTGATGTACATTCTCTACATAACTGTAACCGATACTAACCTATCTGGCATGCATTTCCTACATAGCTGTAGTCGATACTTAGCTGTCTGGCATACTTTACTAACATGGCCTGTAGCCGATATTAAACTATCTAGAGTACATTCTCTACATAGCTGTAGTCGATACCCCCTGACTGGCATAGAGTCCCTACATAGCTGTAGTCAATATTAACCTGTTTGGCATACATTCCCAACATGGCCTGTAGTCGATGCTTACTTGTTTGGTATATATTCTCCACAACACTATAGCTGATACTAGCCTATTTGGCATACACTCCCAACATTGCCTGTAGCCAATGCTAAACTGGTTGGCATACATTCTCTACACAGCTGTAGCTAATACATACTTCTTTGGTATACATTCCCTCCATAGCTGAGCTGATACTAACCTATTGGGCATACATTCCCAACATAGCCTGTACTCGTAGCCGATACTAACCTGTTTGGCATACTTTGCCTACATAGCCTGTAGCTCTGCAGTCGCAGGTAAATCTGTTCCATCCTTCCACGCATTTCCCTTGATGGTTGCACGGATGACTTATACAATGCTGCTCCGACTGAAATAAATCAAAGGGCCACTGACCACTGTGTTACATTTTGAGGAACATAAAACTGTCTATAAAACTCAAATTATTCAAACAACAACAACAACAACAACAACAACAATAAGACCAGTGGCAGCAGTAGCTGCAACAACAACAACGAAACCCGAAAACTAACCCAAGAACTGCCGACTCGTCGTCGAAAGTAACCAAAAACTAAAAAGCTGAGTCTCCAGTAATGCTCTACTTTAACCATCACTCAGTGCCTGTACTTAAAGTCAGTTTTATATTACAGGTTACTTCCCCTGACAATTATTTCTCTTCATCATCATCCTTGCAGTCTATGAGGCACTTTTTTTTTTGTTTTTTAAACTGGATGCTGCCATTTCAACTACACCCAAGCAACAGAGTGGAGGGCAACAGAGGAATTACCACCTCTACTCCACACAACAGTCAAGAGCAGCGAAATCAGCAACAAAACCAATGAACAAGCAGCAAAATGAAGAAAGGGCATCGCATCTTTGTCACTTCAGAAATGTCAGTTAGACTATGTGTATATTATTCGTTGGTCGTGATTCAGCGTTAAAAAAATGATGCCAAAAAGCTGTAACTATCTCTTGACGAATGATGTCAAACAAAACCATCGCAGTAACCACCACAGTCCGCCTCTAAAATCATCACTACCACATTTGCCATGACCATTACCATCATCTTCCCACATCTTTATCACCATCACTACATCTCTCCATCATTACCACCACCGCCACCATCGCAACAGCAACGATAGTCCACAGAAGACAAGCCCACCTGTTGACAGTATCCCACTACATTGGTCTTATTCTGTAGCTTAGCTGCTGCCATGAGGTCCACTTGGTTCCCATTGAGCACCAGGTCTTGAAGACATCCAACGTACGACCAGCCCAGCATCGCCGCCCAAAGCTCTCTCGGTAAAGCGGTCACGTTGATCTCAGGACCGATTCCTCCCACGTACAGGTGCCCATGGAGATCGAAGCGATCCGATACTTTAGGGGAAGAGAATTGTTCTTTCTGCCCGTCGATAGAGATATAACCTTTGTTTTCTGTGAACTCAAAGTACACGTCATGAGGCTTGCCATCTGTGACTGGGAGCTTGCTGGCACGGACCTGTGGAATGGTAGCATGAAGAATACAATTGCTAATTAAACTGCCATAAAGTGGGTCATTCATTCATTCATTCATTCATTCATTCATTTCATTCATTCATTCATTCATTCATTCATTCATTCATTCATTCATTCATTCATTCAACAAATGTCCTAAAGAGCAAGCACTGATGGTCGTATTAGAAGAAGTATTTCTATATCTCACAAATAGCTGAACAAACTCTTACCCAACTTTCAGGAATTTTATGAAAACTCTGTCTTGCTAACCATACAAAGTTGTAGCCCTCTGAACCGAAGTGGAAGGTATTATGGTATTCTGAAGAAACCATATCATATAGCTCTAAATTTATGGCTTCAAAAGAATTTGAGTATTTCCAGATTTCCTCCTCACAAGTCTATTCTTCATTTTAAATATAAAAAAAACCCAAAAAACAACAACAACCAGGTATTGTAGGTTTGTGTGGCAAGTGAAATTAAACTGTTACCCTCTGATCTTCTAGGAACTGAGTTGTCGCTTTTGCATCGTGTGCATCTGTGTTATTGTGCAGCTTCAGTGTTGTTGTTTTTGTGTGTGTGTTGCCAACACTTGGGCGTTGCTCCCTAGTTGCTGCGATCGCTTTTGGGAGTAACATTTCTATATATAGTGATGGGCACTCCTTGTAGAACTGGCAGATAGAAGATCGAGCACCAATGGCCCTAAGCAACCAACAGATATTGGGAACAGATGTTTCCTGCTCTGAAAATCAGGCCTCAAAACAACTAGTCGGTCATCTCTCTCATTTCTCCACATCTTGCTGGCCTAATTTGAGGGCGTTCCGTAGAGGCTTGTGCAAGTTTCATCACATGTGATCATGTCAATTATTCATTTCGGTCCCTGGGGTCACACAAAGCGAGTAGGGCCTGAGCATATCTTATCGTCTCTGTTTGTTTTTTTTTCATTGTCAGGTAACTGATAGGGTATCCATATGCACAGACCTTTTATGATGAAGTTTTTGGCGTGGCACATGGTGTACGATATTACGTGAGATGTTTTGTTCTACTGGGCTATCTTAGTATGGGGATCATCTTTTACCACTCCTGCAGCAAATCAACAGTTTCCTTTTCCAAAGCTGAGTTTAGTGCTCCTGGCCAAGGATCACTGGATACGTCATTTTCCACTCTTAAAACGGTTAAATCCATCTGGATACCGTGTCATAAGAGCAAGATGAAGTTTGAAATATATTTTCTAGGCCTTCATGACTCCTCTTCGGTTCTTCATTGAAATCCATCTTTGTGAAAATGTGTAATCGCACAGTGGCTGAAATAAGTTCCATTTTTTTTTGTCAGAAGCATATAGACGATCTTTTCTAGCGTCATTTTAACAATGACACCAACTTGCATGACTTCCGGTAAAACTCTCGTGGACAGAAGCAAATTGATTTTATTTTTCTCTCCATCTTATCTTGCCTCATGTAGACTAGTAATTTTCAAAACATTGAGTCCGTATATTTGGCTGATGGCAGAACCCAGTAGACGGATCGTCGAGATACCTAAGAGGACAAATATCTTACACGTAATCAGTGAATGTTAAGAGTTAAAGGAGGAAGTTCTCACCTTCTGAATTCCGGAGCCCATGTCCAGCACAAGGTACAGATGACCGTCCAAAAACTCCAAGGCAAAGAAGTCTTTACTATCCCGGTCCCCATTGCTATACATCATCAAGCCGCCGGGCTCCACTGTTCTGAACTGGAAGGCTAGAGAACCTTTGAGACTGTCGAGAAGGAAAAACAGGATACCACTACAGAGAGACACCTCTTTTAACTAGTAACTACTCAGACGGGCTGGAAAGGTCTAACGGGACAACTTTTCTATGTTATTTCTACTTTACGATTCCTGAGATCTAAAAGGGGAAAACCCACCTTGTTTTTTCCCTACCCTATCATGCCACACATAATATTGATTCTCGTAACTTCCGTAGGTCCATTTTGAAGAGAGATAGTAAGACACCTCTAAGCATTAATCGACTTCTCATACTCATCTCTGGACTTCAAAGGAAGTTTTAAAAAATTCACTGCCCGAAAAGAACCGCTGTGACGACAGGCTATTGCAAGCAAAACGCTGAATACTGCTCCACAAATCTGAAATCTGATTAACAACACACACAAAAACCTTATTTTCTTCATGATTACAGTAATGATTTTTGCATCCTTTTCGAATAGCGCTTCTTGCTTAAATTAGACCCGCTTGATTAACAAAGGAACACTGACAGGAAGATCAGCGGTTCTGCGGAGAATGAAACAAGAGAATGTCTTTAGAGGAAGAACCCTTGTCAAGCTAGCGATCCCTCACAGTCAGATTGCTTTCTGTCACTCTTTAAGAGCGGGGCACACTCAGGCTAGGTCATGGCTGTAGATGCCTTTCTGGTGTTTTTAGCATACAATCACACCACTGATATTCGGGAAAGAGCGAAGAACTGCTGGAAAGACATGTGACACTGAGAACGACCAAGGCAAAGATTGACCGAGCCAGCAAACCTCCTTGCCGTCATCAAATGCTACCAAAAACGAATGGGCAAGGAGACAAAATTTAATCCCGTCTTCTACCCCCCCTCCCCC
>JAWQUT010000130.1:540843-563979 GCA_033807755.1 Ellobium chinense | reverse complement strand
GAAACAACAAAACAAAAAAAGATCATGGTAGATTTTAGATCCAGTGTTGATATCTGTGTTCAGGTCTATACAGTCATTACAAGTGGCTTTAACGGTCCTGTCTGAGCGGGTTCACCTAGGACTCACAGCGACCGCCTACGCACTGTCCTATTTGCGAGCCAGGCTGGACTGAGCTTTTAGCTTGGTCAAATTTATCGAACACTGAAGAAGAAGAAGAAGAAGAAGAAGAAGAAGAAGAAGAAGAAGAAGAAGAAGAAGAAGTTCAGTGTGACGATGTTAACCCAGGTTATCACATGTCATGACTGTCCGACCTCTGTACCTCATCAGATTACAGACACTGACATTTCATAGGCACACGGTGCAGACGGTAACATGAGAAGAGTTTGCATAACTGGTCTATTTGTATTCATGATATCCTGAATAATTTAGAATGGCAGCATCTCTCCTGTCTGGCCTTAAAAAGAAAAACAAACAAACAAACAAACAAAACACTGAAGGTGAACGCCATTACTCACAACAATATATAAACACAATATACCATGTTCCCCCCGACTGTATTTGTCTTCTTCTTCCTCATGTATTCATCTCTCCGGTGGTGTCGCGTAGGGGGTACTAAAGTAGCTGGCCATTCATGAGCATTTACTGAGCTTTCAAGTCTTGGAAATGAGGCATTTTGTACGCCAAATCTACACGCTTTTTTAAAAAATGTTATGATGGAACTCACCCAGATCCTTCTAGATCTACACTATTTTTGCAGAGGTTTTATATTAGCAAACCGATCGACCATATGTCGTTGAAATCGCACCCCCGGATATGAATATCTATTTGGCTTCTTCACTTTCGCAGAAAAGGTGTGCATCCGGGATACAGCAAAGTACACTCGTGTCACCAAACTAGACCGGTTGGAAGCCAGACTTACCTTGCGCTTAGGATCTGAGGAGTGGTCCATCCACTCGCACAAAACCCAGTAAGTTTAATAACGCTTCTTCGTTTGTACAAAAAATATCGTGTTCTATGTCTTCCATTACATAAAAATGAAATATATTATCCATAGGAGGCATCATGTACATTTTCAACAAATTTTGATAAGCTCTGGTTTGACACTGGATATATCAATGAGGATTTACAAAAAGAGAGTGATGACACTTAAACAACTTTGCCGCAGATTAGTGACGACAAGACTCCGTGCTACTCACCCTGACTTTATATCAATGCATTTTCTCATTTTGTATTTCTCCTGGTGCCAGCTCTAACCTAAGTCTCTTCGCTTGCTCTGCAATAAATCCTTTTGTCATTGTCATTGTCAGAGTCAGTGGAGATAATAAACGTTCGTTGCACAGCTGGTTTGAGGAAGAGGGTCTCGTTTTTTTCTTTAGCACCAACACTCGTTCGGCTTGATATTTGGGAACTGCTGTGGGCTGCTAATGCGATGCATGCAGGACTAATAAGGTCAGACATTTTACCGAAATCTCTTCATTTGTTAGAGCTGTTTTAAAGGTTGAAACAAACGTATTTTCTATTTTGTTACACCATTATTAGTTTCTGGAGAAGAGGGTGGTACACACACAGAGAGAGAGAGAGAGAGAGAGAGAGAGAGAGAGAGAGAGAGAGAGAGAGACAGGTGCTGCCTTGGCTTCATAGCCTCCAACAACACGACGCCACTATATTTCTCTCAAACACAGACTGTGACTGTCATAATATCCTTATCACCTACATCGTTAGCATATTTTGGTCTGCTCACGCTTAATCCCTTTCTTGTAGAGAGAATTAACTATAGTGCGGCAATTATCATAGTCCATGATATAAGAGACCTTACCCATTTACAGTTAGTCGACCAACAAATCTCTGCCTAAAATTTCTCGTTGCTAAAAGACAAATAAAGAGAATGACATCTGAAAGTTAGCAACAAATTTGTTACTTTAGAGTAGGCCTAATAATATTATTTAAGAAAACCACTGTTGTGTTTGTACCTGGTTCTATCCCAAGTAGGCACGGTGACGTATGATTCTGGTGTTGCAAATGTGACTGGCTGGGATTCCACCAGTTCTCGACACTTGTCAAAGATGACATCCCCCACGACCTCCAGCAGGCCATGCTGGTTGCGAGCCAACTCCATTAGATCTAGCCTGATGCTGTCAGCGTGATATCTCACCTGTAAATAAACAGCAGACAGCAAAATACAGTAATACAGCTGCGTCTGGGATGCTATTTAAAAGAAATGTAATGGAATGGGGAGGGAAGGGCTCTCTCCTATGGGCCGGTGGAGAAAGAACGGCGTACTATTCTGTAAATCCAGAAAAAAAAAGCATCAAGGGCCCACTCTTGTCCGGGTGATTCCAAGCCCGCGGACGAGTGGGGGATCAGACGACCCATGATGTATTATATAGGATGGTCCCACTGTCTCTGAAAAGGGCAATAGCTCTAGGAGACGATAAAGAGAGAGAAAGAACGAAGGGCGAATGTGGGGTAGGGATTCTAATGACAACCGAAGAAGAAAGGCAAGTTACAGAAGGATAAGAAAGGAAAGTGCATTTACGGGAAAAAAAAATAGTTATCTCCAGGAGTTTTACAAGACTGATCAGATCAGATATCATGGCAAAATCACAGATTCAAACAACACGGCCTGGAGCAATTAGATCTAATTTTATTCTTTTTGACTCACCATTGATGTGCGAATATTTATGCAATATAAAGATGATATCCCTGTCTCCTCAACGTCATATTTGAAAATAATTTTCATCATCATCTTCATCGTCTCATCATTTAAGTCAAGAGGATAAAAAGGACCAAAAAAAAATGTAAAAGATTTGTCACATGAACGATGAAGAATGTCACTTTAATATCTTAAATGTTCGTAAAAGTTGACATGTATATTACAAATTTTCGGAACCTTCTAATTTTATTTTTCCTTAAGTAAAGTGATATCGTTATCAAATTCATTGTCATCGTTCCTTCTTGGAGCATAGAAAGGAAGAAAAAAAAGTTCGAACAGATTTCAGAGAAAAGGTTATTGTCATCATATTAATCTTCATCATTTCAACAAAGATTTAAAAAAAACAACAAAACATTTCAGTCCAAACTAGTGAAAATTAAAAAATATACTTTAATGCTTTAAATACATCGATCACAAAGACATTATAAAGTGAATACGAATTTTCAGATCTTAGGTCATTAAATTTGTCATCGGGTATTATAAATAATATTATATATTTAAATTAAATATGAATATATATTGAGCTTCTTCACCACTACCACCATCATATTCATGTTTACCTTCAGCCCAATACTCACTTTTCTCATGCAGCCTTTGAAGTTGGTTTTCACCTTCGAGCCTGCCAGCCTGTCCGTGTGGGGACTACCCGCTACATACAGGACATTGCTAGACAGTCGGACAAACTTCCCAGAAGTGCTTCCCTGCTCTCGGTACATCCCGTCCAGCTCCATGCTCACCTGGGAGTGAAAACCGATGGATAAAACAGATAGAAGAAACATACAGAGTGATGAATCTATGAGCATGTTATACTCCCACCGCCTTTATTGTCATTTGGTTAAACTGAAAAGACGGTGGGATTCACCCCTGCGTAAAATTAAAGGGACAGTGATAGTTATTAGCTTCACAACCTAAAAAAAAAAATCCACATTATTTTTTTCCAAAAACTGTAAATGGCGTACATTTTCCTCCCCCCCCCCCCCCNCGACTATTTCCGAGAAAATATCGCCGGGATTTTCACCCTCTATGCACCGCTATTGCACGACCTACACGACGTCATAAGCGGAGAAAAGCTAGCAGACGACTGGCGTAAATACATGCCAAAAATGCCAAAACTCTGGACCAGTCGTTTGCTGGACTATCTCGTTTTTTGACGTCACGCAGCACGAGTAACGGGGACACGCTCACGATGAAATTCCTGAATTCCTGCGGTGTTTTCTCAGAAACTGTCGAATGAAAGAAAAACTACACGGTTTAAATTTAATGAAAAAGTAATGTGGGTTTATTAGGCTGTGAAGAAATTACATCTGTTCCTTTACGTTTATCCATGATAATAACCGGTGTTTCATGGATACATTGCCTCTTCCGCTAAGCTCGACTAGAAAGGAATGGGGGGCTTAATGCAGTTGATAATTTGAGAGGGAGCGAACGAAGTAGACCTATGACCTGAATGACTTTAACTTTAAGTGAAAAATGGATTGAAGCGCTTTTGCAGACATATAAACAAATTTCAGCCGATAAAAGCCAAATTCCTGAAAATCGACCGCGAACAGGTCAGTACAGTATAGGACATGGAATCGATATTGGATGCGCTTTGCCTTCATAAAGGTACTTTAATATATTACTGATCAGACTTAATACACGGGCGCTTAACTTTTTTTAATGTAGTCAAGTTTGAGCTTGAATGGAAATAAAGCAATGATGTATTTGCAACTGCCAGTATGGCATGAATCTCATAAATTAAAGGAAATAAAATTAAGACTACGAATGGACAACGCGATGATGGATTCAAAAGCTATCAGGTGCACATTACCTGGCATTCAGAAATGTCTGAATTATTTAAATTTGATGCTCAAGAGGAACTCTGGAGGTACCTTGCACAGTTTTTTTGGGAATGGCCCCCCAAAAGATAGCTTCAGCCCTATAATGAATGATACTGGTAGAGGCCTTGTAATATTTGGTCACTCATTGCACTCTGGTCATATCTTGACAACATACTGTGTAGAACAGAGGGCTACCACACAACAACAAGACAAAGGGGAAGGGTATGGTATGCAGTAGCCATAGCAAGTAGGGGAAAGGAGGCACAAGAAGCCTAGGGTTTTGTCCTTAACTTAAATTTTCACAGATGAAGATAATAAGAAGTTGTGAACTAGAACTTTATAGGCAATACAGACTTGTTTGTAAAGCAACGTTTGTTCACTTTATCATAGAGATGGCACGAGAGAATGGAAACCGTGCTCCCAGAACAGCTAAGGGTGGAAACTAGGAATAGTCAGTTTTCTTACAACACCAAATAGTATCTAGGATACAAACGTACAAAAGAGGCAGAAAAGGGCGAGGGGAGAAAAGGTTGGGTTTGGAGGGTACGAGGAAGTGAACATGAGCAAGGTGATAAAGTGTTTGAGAGGTCAGTCTTTATAATATAAAGCTTTAACAATTTGTAGCCAAGCTAGTCAAAACTAGTCAAAAGTAACCAATGGCCTGGAGGAGGGGAGGGGGGAGGGGGAAATGAACTTGGAGCTGGAATGAGATGGAAAGGACTAGAAATTTACCATTTCTTTTCGACGGCCCTGAGCAACAACATAGCAAAATTAATTCAGTACGTTAGTAAAACTTTAAATAACAAAAAAGGCATGAATAAAGCATTCTACTATACAAAAAAATCAATGTTAGCTCCAACAAATACACAAGATAATCCTGATCAGTGCAGCTCAGTAAGGCATACCACATTAATAGTTCATACCCTCATTCCTGGTGTTGTTATGTATATATATATACATACATAGCGTCTAACACAAACGAACAAACAATATACACGACCCATTTTTTCCATCATCCCTACCTCCAATCTGACGCCTGCTTTGAAAATTGAGCAAGCGGCATCTGCACAACATCATGATGAGCACCAAACTCTGTGGACATTCTCACGACATTCTGAGCTTGGCACTAACAAGAATCCTCAGATTGCGCCTATAAAACGTTCGCAGATTTGGTGTAGGTGTTAAAATCCTCCATCACCTTCAATGTAATATTGAGTCGGGAGTCCGCGCAATGATTCCAGCTCTGATACCAAGCTTAGAAACCATCCCTGATAGTCTTTATGTATTAGATCGTTATGCGTCATCTTCGATTCACTCCACATTCCCCATATCATCTCAAAATTCCTTCTTTTCAGCTGAATGTTTATTTTTGGGAAGACGAATACGCCAGAATGTCAATTGATCTAACAGTCAATGCTAATTTTCACGATTAGGTCAAGAGGCGTCTGTGCAAATTTGTAAGATGGAAGAGACCGGGAAAACAATGCAGCAATGACTGATGTTATTCATCATGAAAACGCGTCAGAGCACTCTGTTCCAAAATTCAGCGGCTTTTGGCCTGAAACAACATAGTCATTGTCTCCTCCCCTCCCCCTTCCCCACTCCACCATTCGTATTTGCCAGACTTTGCTCTGTATGGCTCCTTGCACTTTCTACAAATGATAATTCAGCTGAAAGGAGATTTTAAGTTCCAGAAGAGAAATAGCCCGAAACGCAGATGGTGCTCAACAGGCAAGACTTCCATGTGTGCTTCAAGCCTTGGCAGCGACACTGGAATCATTGTGCCGACCTCGGACCGGACCATTTAGAAGATGATGGAGAAATGTAAAACCTGGTGTAAGTCTTTGAGTATTTATAGACACAGTCCTGGGACTTTTGGATCGCACTTCGTTTAAGCAAGCAAAAAGTCATCTCACCCAGACGCGTGCCGTTGAACTAAACGAATAACAATATGCCATGTTTTGTTACATGCATTTACTTCAGAAACTGGACAATGGGCCGAGTGAGGATCTTTTCATCACAATAGTACACATGGCTGTTCAGTGGTTTTAGGCATGCTGACTTGAGTTTATTTTTTAATGTCATCTACTGTATATTTAAGGAAATGATTTCTCAGCGGATTCGATGATGAGCACACGCTCTGATACTAATATGGTATCAAACTGTGTGTATGTGGGTGGTTGGGGGGGGGGAGGGGGGACACAAGTGTTACTCAATACGCCGGTTTTCTTACAGTTATGACAGATGTGTGAGTGAGTCAAGTCATTGCTGTCAGCTCTCTCTTTTCTTGTGCTCGTTTGCATTGGAACTTACTGTTACTTTCCATTTCAGCCTCACAAGCTCCAGTTTCAACTGGGTATATCTCTGGCGTACTCATTTCTGGGAAATTTCATTCACACGAGTGTGAGATGTCCTCTCTTAATTTAGGACAAGACTTCTTACACTGCTTGCCTGGGATTTCTTCATTCCGATGTCTACCCAACCTTATGACCTGTCCATTAAACTTCGTTACGCCATTCATGTCTAGAAAAATCACATCAGCAAAAAGCGCTGCATTCAATCTGTCCAAGGAGATTACCCACGCCCAAGGCGTTATTATCGAATGCGCACCAATAAAAGTAAGTATACTAAATGCTTCAGCCTAAATCACAGGTGGAGATCAATCCATCATACACAAACAATGGCGAAGATTCCCCAAGTCACATAATATAATCATAACTACTGTGTAAAGACCTCTGTAAACCTGCAGCAGGCAATCCTGACAACCTGATCATGACTCTCTTCTAAGCCTGAATCATGAAAGCGAGTAAACAAAACAATAGCAAACCAAAAAACATCGCCTTCTAATACGAAATAATTAAAGGATTAGGTATGTAAAAGAAGGCCGAAGCGCATGCACGAATACAATGAGCAGTAAGCAGTAGCTACATCATGCATGTTGACACACACTAGAAGAAATAGACTACTCAAATGATGTTGTCCCAGATGCTGACATGTCCGAAAGCAGCACAAACGACATGCAACTAAATCTAAAGAAAATACAATAAATTATCTAAGCTTAAATTTAAATCTAGTCTACAGATTACACTGAGGGTATCTTGAAAATGTATTAAAAAAAAAGAAACACAGAAACTGCACTGTTTAATCTTGCATCCTTCTAGTAATCCCACCCTGGCATCACTGCGCATGTAGTCGACCCGGTAAAACATAATTTTAGTAAAATGAATGTGCAGGTAAGAAAGGAAATGAAAAATGTGACACCCTTCCATCCCAACCCTTCCTCATATACCCCCAAACACACACATAATATATGATATATACATATTCAGCCTGAGTAATTAATGACAAAACTTGAAAGCTGATTGATTTTGATACAGCTTCTTCAAGCCACTGTCGCCTGATGCTACTGACGGAAGAGCATATTCAACTGTGATAGGCCAGTCATATTTTGTGAGTGAGTCTGGTCCGCATATTCAATTTCGTTAGGAAACTCCAGGGCAGTGCTCAAATCGCCCTCCATATGTAATGAAATCTGAGGGAAACAGAATGGAAAAGATTCTGTCCTCAATTCTTTTCTTATTGCTCTGCCAACTGTACAAGAAATTTGTGACGCTGCTAAATCTACAAACTGATAGCTTTAGGCTCTTTCGAAATGTGCAAATTGTGCAAATTAATGTCATTGGTTGAGTCGCTTAGTTCATAACACCCTTATTCTTCGATCGAACGAAAAAGACGAAACAATCACAAGGAATCTTCAGCAGAGAAGCAAACGTTTATTTAAATTTTATTTTTCAAGGAACCCTCAGATACATACTGAAAACATTGAAATATTCACTGCTGGCCTTGCATGCTGGTCATGCCATGCCATGCCATGCATTACGTTACTTACATAACAAACACCTTTATCCCTAGTAAGCTAGACAAGAGGATACAACGAGAAGAGAAAATGCGAGAAATCACATATTAATGTTGTGTTTGTTATAAACCTTTCATTAAATACTCCTGCCCTTACTAAACTGAAACTTAACTACTGATGTAATTGCCTTCAAAAACACTCATGCCGTTGCTGGTATTAAACTTACTAACTGAAGGGAACACCAATGTCATGAGATATTTTAGTCAGCCATGATACTGCACCAATGAAATGCTTACTATGTGTAAATGTGTAAAATGGCAAGAGAGCTGGATTTGTGTGGTCGCATTGTTCAGTAGTGACGACTGGTCAAGCCGAAAGAGGACCCATGATTGGTCGTCACGGGGGTGGCTGACACCATTAGTTCTATTATGTTGAGGGGATATTTCTCAAAATATGTTGCAACCCACTTCACTGCTTTGAAGAGTATGGGTGTATACTATATGTTTTAAAGCAATGACACTGAGAACATCGATTTAGGAGTGTATAGAATATAATTTACTGTCTTCCCTCTAACTTTCTTTGGCATCACATTTATCAGGGCTGGAGTTCCATTCTCCTACACTAATTTAATGCATTTCTGATAGCCGTCTCAGACAATGCCAGAAAATGCACTGTTATGAAGCAATATAAACTTAGAGGAAGTAGCAAGACAGAGAAGAGAAGCATTTAATACACTCTGTTTAGTTAAGGAGGGAAAGCAGACAAAACTTTATTTCGCACTTACGCAGATGAAGTTTTAAAGATGTTTGTGACATTAAAAAGAAAACAATCTTATACCAAAAAATAAAGAACAACGACGTCAGCTGATGGCTATCCCTAAGGAATACATCATTTAGATTTTCATGAAAATAAACATAAGATGGGAGTGAGATAAAACTGAGATTTCACAGAGGAGATAAGAAACAAAATTGTATCATAATTTGTAACAAACTTTGTAATTAATATTACAGTAAAATCTCTCGTGCAAATTATATTTTGAATGGCTTACGTTAAATTATGAAACAAAGCATAAACACAGAGAAGAATCTGAGATAAATTGACAATAAACGAATAAGTTTATAGTTTAAATTGATTACACACATACTTTCTCTGAGACAGTTAAGATATCATACGTATATAAATTTTGTAACAATTAATATCTTTGCTGTAGAAGAGCGTGATGAACAAAAATTATACTGCAAACAACCTATTTTTAAATTAGTCGAGTATTACATATTTTCTTGGCTGTTTCCAAATAGATTCAAATTACCATCTCCGTTTTGTTGCAGCGTTGTCAATAGTGCGTTTAAAATACAGTATACTATATATATCGTACAGTGTTGAGAACATCAGAGTCTTTCATGTTAATATATATGGGAAACTTAACATCCCAAGTGTACACGTGGTCAAAAAGTATACCAGCGGCTACACTAGACACGCACTACAGGACTATGGTGAACACCAGCATATGGGAGCCAAAGAAACAATGAGCACTGCTGCGCGAATAATAGGTTGCTTACAGTACGCATGAATGGTAAATGATCAATAGTAATATGAAATACCAATGTGAAAGTGATGAGTCTAAAGCGTGTGCCTTCAAATTTGTGAAGTTCTACAGTAATAGAGACACTGTAACAAAATAGCTATGGAGTACAAGAATGGGAAAAATAAGACACTGGTTGGCTGGAGATCTCCATGGAAAATAGTAACCTTGTATAATCTACTTGTTTTGTCTTATGAGAAGCCCCATTGATTCTGCCTCCTTCGAACGAGAAATTAAACGATGTATTTCTCCTCTTACATTATTCTATGTTAGAAGCTGGGACACACATTAGGACATCGATTTTAGATGTGAATTCAGGTTTAAGTTAGAAAACCAGTGGGATTATCAAACCATGTTCTTCTCTTCCAAAATCCTTCTCTTCTCCCAGCTATACAATATTTTTTTACAGGCAATGATTTGCTGGAACTTAATAGACACTGGTTTCCAAATACTGACATTTGTCATATAAATGATGTGGTCACCAACGGGGAGAGTTCTAGCCAACTTGGTTATAAAAACAGAGTGCAATGATGTGAAGGAGGGGAGATAAGTGACTGTTAGCTTCACCAGTACGCCCCCTTAGAGTTGTCTCACCTCCTTGGCTTCCCTACGGATGACTAGCTGGTGCCACCGGTTGTCATCAAATCGTGTATGGGTGGGTCGTATTTCCGTCTCGTAAAGACCTGAGCCTAGGTTCACGCTCAGAAACACTCCACCGTCAATGAGGCCCACGGTAATATAGTCCTTTGAGTTGCCTGTAGAAAAACAAGTAAGGAGTAACATCAGCACGAAAGTATCCAGATCGAATATCCAGATCGAATTTCTGGTTTGCAGAATGGGTATGGGCCACAGATATGCTACTAAAAAGCAAAATTCGAAATTCGCAGATTTGCGAATCCGAATTCGTTAAACCTGCAGATATGTCTAACACGAGACCAAAACGAATTCAGGTCACAGGAACAGCCAATGAAATGTTCAGATGTGTAAACCCGCCTTGGAATGGACAACAAAAATTCGACGGTTTCCAATCTCGAACATTAGATTCGCAGAATTCGAATCTTGGCTCGGAGATTCAACGAGCCCAAATTTTGTATTCGAATATGCCCATCCCTACCGCATTCTGAGTCAAGTACAAATTTACCATCATTACTCCTAAAACTTCGCCTGAGGGATAGTCTAAGTCGTGAGATCCTGCCAAGTTCAATAAGTCCTCAAGAGACACGATTTTGTAAACGTTTTGCGCTTTTCCTTTCTTGGCTTCTAGTTAAGTGCAAGACCTTTGATTCACAGGCCTGATTTCCACTGTATCCTCCCTGAAAGAAAATGCGACAGAAGATTGATACACCTGTTGGTCTCTGCGCGTTTTGATAGCAAGATGATGCTCTCTAATATGTGTGTTCACGTGTTGTGAATTTTTTATATCCGTGCAGGGGCGGATTTAGGGTTCAGTTAGGAGAGAGTTGCGGGACCCTCTTTTCACATCATACGACGGCTGTGCTTGGGGCAAACTCTGCAACAGCGACAAGTTCAACAACAGCGACAAAAAAAAAAAGAACATTAATCCGACTCCTTCCCTCCCTTTTTCTCTCTCTCCCCCCTCTCTCTTCACCTCGTTTTCTCTCCACAGAAAAAAAAATTCTCCTTCTCCAGCGTGGTGTCCCCTATAAGTGCGGGTCCAGACACAAATTTTCAAACACACTGTTAGTGTGACAAAAACATTATTTACCTGTATAAAACAGCAAACTGCTGGCTTGCTTGGTCCTAAAGTCCAAGGTAATCTGGTCTTGATTGCTCACCATCACGTCACCTTTGTTGGACAAGTTATAGGCAAAATACTGAGTGCCCAGGAATGTGGCGTCTGAGGGGATTTTCTCTGTGGATGACACACCAAAGGGTAAAAAGTAGAGCATCAGTTCACTGATTCAGTCACTATCACTGATACTGATAAAGTGTTATGGTCATTGTCACCGAGTTTCATATTCAGCTTAACTGCAGTTAAACCATCCATCCATCTATCCATCTCAGGCTCTGCCCAGCCCAGCCTAGCCAACCAACCAAGCAACCAACCGAGCAAGCAAGCAAGCAACCAACCAATTCAGCCTGCACTGCAGATAGATCACCCACACTGATTCAGGCAAGTATGAAACCTTCCCAGTAGTCCACTGAGTCCAGCTATAGTACAGAAGAAGGAATCCGATAGACGGAAGGATGCACAAACGGACGGGCAAACCGAGGGACGCTCAAGCAAACCGACGGACGAAGAGACAATCGAAGTAACTGTCTGATGAACAGAGGGGTTGAACGGCGGACAGATCAAAGGACGATCACTCAGATATGAGGATCACTACCTCATGAACAGGCAGGCATGCACAAAGACAGACAGCCAGACAGACAGAAAGATAGTAATCTCGATTCCATCTGACAGACGCAAATAAACCATGGCCTGAGGTAACATCAGAGCTATGCACATCTTCCATCCTTCCTAATGTTAGAGGCATGAAGCACCAGGCAAGCCAGACCTGATCAGTCTCCAGCCAGTTAACATTTACAGGGATATATTCCAGTCATTGGTGATCAAACAATGCAGCAAAATCTCATTAGTTTCACATATAATACGTGTAAGCCTACGGTGTTATGATCAAGGGGAATATCCATGTAATATCATTAAATATGACATATACTCGGTATATGTGATACGGCCAGTGATGGTAGAATGTCTTTGGACACGGCTAACAAAAAAAAACAACAACAAAAAACATCCCAATGTTGCTATTATTTGACAAAGATCGGCATTTCGGAAAAAAAAAATCAAACATTTGATTACGGTCACATATTACGATACACATGTAGTTAATTTCCTTTACATACAAAGAGCCCCGTTTATCCGAAAAGAGAAAAATCCGGCATATCTGGAGTTAGCAAAGAGAGAGGAGAGAGAGAGAGAAAAAGATAGAGAGACAGAGACAGAGAGACAGAGGGAGGGACACAGACAGAGAGAAATAATATCAGCCTTATCATGCATTAAAGCAGTAATCTATCTCGTAAAACATTAGCAAGTGACGTAACAAGAGCGTACATTTTAGGGGGACAGTCATGAGAAAGCACAGTGTTTGTTGGGAGGGGGGAGAGAGGTTGGGCACTATGATCACACACACACACACACACACGCACACACACACACACACACACACACACACACAAACTCACGATTGAGTGACAAGTGTGGCTCATGAGAACAGCCGGGAGCAAAAGCATTATGGAGACACGGACCTTTGTGCATATTGCGGCATTCTCAAAACATTCACTGTCGATATTCCCAAATCACTCTGGAAGCCATGTTCTACTTATAACTAAGCTAACTACCGATGAAAGACTGAACTCGGGTCTACCGCCACACTATCAATTTAATGGACTCATTGAAAGTGAAAGTCCGTCGTCAGCCTATTCTTAAAACTTTTTCACGCGCACCAGACTGTCTGAAAAATGCTCTAAGGTTCTACGGGCTGTATGCACAAAAACCGACTAGGACTGATCAGAACGTAACTTTTCCGTCGAAAGTATCTTACTTTTAAATTAAAAGTAATGACCTTACTTCCAACGTGAGATTTTACCACGCGACTACCGCTAATCATTTACTGTATTATGAAAATGTTCTAGATCTGAAAGCTTTCGGCTACAAAATGCTGAGCTCAGATTTACAGAAATAGAAAATCCCCCGCCGCTGTATCTCTCTTCTAAAAATGAAGACGTTAGAATTAGAAAGCAATACAAGCCCCGAACCGAATGGTAAAAGCAAAAACAAAAACACATATCTGATTCTTTCTTAGACTCTTGTTTTTTAGCTTCAGATCTTTGACAGGAAGTTTCGATCTTACAGATGGCATTAACTTGGTTATTTTTAGAGGCATAGTTCAAGGAGAGCTCTCTGATATAGCTATATCTCTGTTGTCAACTTTTGGCATGTAAAGCCTTCCTAGTTCATTTTCGTCCCTCCTTCTAGCTCTGATCCCTCTTCAAAAGAGAGAGAGAGAGAGAGAGAGAGAGAGAGAGAGAGAGAAAGAGAAAGAGAGAGAGCGAGAGAGAGAGAGAGAAGAAGAGAGAGAATGACATGAGGACGGTGACAGCTACAAAAACAGCGGCAGGAAGCCAATAAAGAATGTTAAAGCAACATAATGCATGTATTCGCATGCCACTCTCCCAAAACGTCAAGACGTCCCAGTGGCAATCCACTTTCTATTATCCTTCCTTCATTTTTTTTTAAATCTTCGTCGTTGACTTCCACCTTTCTCATTAAACAAACAAACAAAAAAAAGCAGTTTTGATGATCATGGTGAACAAAAAAGGGGGGGGGGCAAAAAAATAAAAAAAATTGTAGTTTTCATGATCATATTGAAAAAAAAAAGTGAGAAAAGAGTAAAGCAACACGCGTGTCAAATTTTAAATTGTATTTGTTGATTAT
Organism: Ellobium chinense; assembly: GCA_033807755.1. Classification (NCBI taxonomy): domain Eukaryota; kingdom Metazoa; phylum Mollusca; class Gastropoda; order Ellobiida; family Ellobiidae; genus Ellobium; species Ellobium chinense. The sequence continues at coordinate 549,549 of JAWQUT010000130.1, read as the reverse complement.
CCATCGATACTATTTCTCTCTTCCTGCCATTTCCCATCCTCTTTATGAATTTCCCGCCCCGTTTTCCCCTCTCCCTTCAAGGTGAGTCACTCCCATTTTCTAGGCTCAGTGAACATAAAAAGAAAGTCAACGCTGTTTATTTTATCCCCATTAAAATCTAAGGGTAGCTTTAAGCAACAACTTCGCGTGAATTTTTAGAATCGATTTTGTTGGCCCCCTTCAGTGATTCGCTGGACATTAAAAGGATCCCATGGGTGGCTTTATTAACCAGCTTTGTAGACAGGATCTAAGATCATTCGCTTTCTCTTCTACATCTCGTCATTCATGGTTGATAGTGCTAGGTATCGATGCCGATTATTTTTTTGTGGTATCAATATATACGGGTACCTGTTCTAAAGCATCAAATTTTTGACGTTTTTCCTTGCAGCCTCAGAGGTCTTCTGTTTTTATCGTGTTCTTTTTGCCTTAGTTCTTTCCCGCTTCAGAAAACTTGCTGGTCTCAATTTTCTCAAACAAGATTCTACACATGCGTGTTCTCTCTTGATCACCCTCTCACAAGCATAAATGTGTCTAAAAGCCTCTTTCCTGGCAGATCGAATACCTCTGTACTTTCAGATTTGGAAATATTTGGTCTGCGTAATAATGTATAGCATACATGATTAGTTCACTACAGCATTGGGGATCTCATAACCTTGTCATAACCTGACTCATTTTCACTTCGTCAAGAAACTGCGACTTGTCCTGAGACAGGAGATACGCGTATTTTTCTGCTGTTTTGTTTTTCTCTCAGTACCTTAAAATGAAATAAAATAGTACAATTTATACTGTTATTTTGCATTAAACGACAAGAATCAATATGTTATGATTAAATCTCAATGTTGTAACAATCTATTTGGCTTTTGCATCATTTCCGACTTAACATATACCTTAACTGCTTCCTGACACAGTAGTCATCAGAGAGGTACTAGGTATCAGTATCGATACCTAGAAAGACTAATGGTCCATTGATACCTAAAATGCAGTATCGGACCAGCACGAGTAATTGGTAGGTCTGAGCCCTGAGCATTATCAGACGCAAAATTAGCGAACGTTCTTCATTCTCATGATTTACTGACGTCTGACACTTATAAAAAATTATTTATGCCAAAATAAACTTTCAGAATTGACTAATGAACCTTTGTTTCGAACACTCGACAAATGGTCTTTGACCTCTGCAGCTGGCGCTATCTCTGTAACGTCACAGTATCGATACACGGTGAGCTCATGAGTATTCATGTTAGTAGATATTTGAAAATATCGACTAAGGCTACTAAGGCACAGTCCTAGAAGTTGGGTCGAGGTAGAGAAGAGGAAGGAGAAAGCGGCCAAAACAAAAAAAAAATCACATGAAGATGGAAAAGCGTAGTGAATTGTGGGAGAGTCGTCAGAGACCGGAAGTCAGGGAGAGGAAGATCCTGGTCGCTTATGATTCTTCAAGGCTGGCAGAGACGGAGTATGAACCAAGGAAAGAACAAAGGCAAAAAAATGGTGCCACTTTGTTTCTCTGTGGGAGAATAAAAGCCTACTTAAACGTGTTTGTCTTCTGACAGAGAAACTGACATAGAGAGTAAGACAGAAAGAGAAAGAGAGAGAGAGAGAGAGAGAGAGAGAGAGAGAGAGAGAGAGAGAGAGAGAGATGGGCGGGTGGACAAAAAGGGTAAGATCATTTGCATTGCCTTAAAAAAAATTAATTATTCATCAGGGACAGTGATGGCAGGATGTAACCAAAAACAGGACGAAGTCGAGTTAAATTACTTTCATTTTCAGCATGAGATAAAGCCCTCATTCAGCGAGAAAACAAAAGAAATCAGGACTCGAGATGGAAGAAAGTAAATTTGCATTGTCTGACATCATTTTTTTTTTACCACAAGTGAGACGTGAGAGAAAGGGATATGTTGGGCAAAAGACAACCCCGCCTCCTCCTCCCTCCCTCACCTACAGAAAAAGAAGGAAAGGGGGTTGGGGGGGGGGGGGGAATATGGAATGAACAGAGCGTTTGTGTCTGTAGAACTTTTGTCTCTCAATATTGTGTGAACTTGAGAAGGAGGAGAAATAATATTTTTAAGAGGCGATAACGGGGTAGTGGAGGCTTGATTCCTCAAGCCCAATCCTCACTTTTCACCAGCTTTTCACTGAAAACAAGACTTCAAACTTGTCCAACGTATTTTCTGCTAAAATTAGGTAATCTGTTACCAGTATGAGAGCTAAGTAAGGCAAACATTAGCTCATTCACCTCGTGAGCTTTGTACTGATTAGTCTGTGGGCATCGTATCCGAAATAAGACAAAGAAAGCTCAGCATAATATAAGGTCACTGGATTTAGAATCTATCATTTTTTTTTTCTGTTGAAGCCTTTTATACAGGATTGTTTTGAGACATGAGGGAACAACTGGTGACATAAATGAATAATTCTTCCCGTCCCTATGCTTTAATCCATTCTATGACGACTTGCGACTGCTTACATGTAGTTAGCCTTAACGCCAACCTAGCAGTCACGTGCAAAGTAGTCGATACCTAAAACGTGCCGGTACTGTCATCATACTCGGTTGGATGTCGCTTAAAATAGCAACAAGAAATCAGCGCTTACAATTAATACAGTCTGGTCGCGAGGCCGAAAGGAGGGGCAGGGAGAATCGAAATTCAACAGAAGTGCAATAATTTACGCCTGTAACGCTACGATCGAACCAGTGCTTATCTTCACTCCACTTCGCTAGGCGCGACGGTCGAATAAATTCGCATGACAGTGCAAATCGCCTGAGGCGGCAGTCGAATTTTGCAGCCTGGTGTCAGCTGATTGGCCGGCAGACAACTCGGAGTGGTTGTTTTCCATAAGTGTGGGTCACACAGTCAGCGGGTGGCTGAACCCCACGCGCCTCGTGTTTTGAGAGTTAGGAGGATGCCTTATATGAGTGTGGATATATCCTTTCCAGCCAATGGAAAGTGGAGTGACAGAGGACACATTAGAAAAGAAATCCAGAAGGATAAAGGGGATGCGGAAAGTAAAGATCGGAGATACAGTGGTCTGTTGACAACATGTTTTTTGCAAGGTATCCAATCAGGACGTAAACAAGTAGTATCACAGCCAGCCATTTCCAGCCTTTGACACACTGTCAAGAAAATCAGCACATATGAACTAATTTCTCCTTTCCATCTCTATTTAAAACAGTGAAAATGAATAGATACACTTCTGTTTAGGATGTAATTGTACCCTTATATACGGCCGTAAACACAGCGTAGCCCCTCTCGAGACTCATCGACAATTCTTATATCCATCCCCAGTGTATTCAGAGCATTATAATTCCCGTCGATATAAACTGTGTTTACAGTTCTTGAGGTTGGGAACCCTTTGATCTTATAGGCTTATACTGCAATTTGATTGGCTGAAGTCAGCCAGTCAGTGTCGGCTATGCCCTGCACGTAGCCGCACGTCACCCAGAGTGGTTGTTACGGCCCCTGCCTCAGTACAATGCCGTTCAAAAAAAAATTCGAGAAGACTGATATATCTCAAAATGCTCCACATCTTCTAAGCTGTTTCTCGTTAAACAGGCAGCCTCAGTCTTCCTGTCTGCTGCTTCGCGGGGAGAGTCTTTTCCAAACTTTTTACGTCATTAGTCGGGCACGCAATGGCTAACAGAAAGGCAGACCTAAAACTGAGCCTCATTAAATTTTGAACGAAATATGATCACGAAATAATCCATTTTCTCACCACTCAACGCCACTTAAAGAATTAAATTTCGCAAAAAATTTTCACTTCGCTTAATCTTTAATTGGAGAGTTTTGATTTAACGGCACGTCGTTGAGTTTTTACCGTGTCTCATTACAGAACACCATTTTTTTTCTTCCTGTAGCTCTCCGCAGCTCATTTTACATTGATTTCAGCCAAATTAAATCTAACGCCATGATCAGCAGTCCAACTTGGCTTGTCGTCAAATTCCTCCACAGTGAAGCCTTTCCCTCTTAATTACATAGCCCTAGATAAAAACTAAAACCCCGGTTGCTTGGCAACGTTTACACTTGGGTATGTTGGAGGCGAATAAGCAGTGACGCCAGCGCCGTGGTTGGTCCTTTTATACCGGGACCATAGAGGTAACCTTAACAGTGGAGTCCGTATCCAGTGACTTTTCATAGGCTCGCTTGATGGCCATGGTGTTGTTGGGAGACAGGACAGACAGACAGGCAGACAGAAAGACAGACAGACAGACAGACAGACAGGCAGATTGACAAACAGAGAGGCAGACATATGTAACCGGGTGGAAAGGCATATAGTAGCATGGTATTCCTTCTCTTATATTTAAGGGGGAGGAAGGTGAGCTNGTAACCTTAACAGTGGAGTCCGTATCCAGTGACTTTTCATAGGCTCGCTTGATGGCCATGGTGTTGTTGGGAGACAGGACAGACAGACAGACAGACAGACAGACAGACAGACAGACAGACAAAGAGAGAGGCAGACATAGATAGATAGATAGATAGATAGATAGATAGATAGATGATAGATAGATAGATAGATAGATAGATAGATAGATAGATAGATAGATAGATAGATATCGCTTAGAGTGACAGAAAAAAAAATAGAGCAGAATAAGGCAGTGCTACTCGGGTATGTCATGCCTGCTGTGAGACCTGTTCTATTTTTCTCTCTCTTGCCATACAAAATGGCGTCCCAGCGACTTGCGTTAAAGCGAATAAGGTAGTTGGGAACTAGCTTTATTAATAGTCAAATAGTGCCATCTTTCGGATTTTGAATGCTTTATTTTGTTTAGTTTGGTCGAGTTTAGTTTAGTTTGGATTGGTTTGTTATGGGGTTTGGTTTGCTCTAAGTTAATTTTGAATAGCCAATGCCACAATAAGGTATGCAGGCAAACAGTTACAAAAGAAAATGACGGGATAGATCAAACAACGAAGGAAGAGATCAGTCAGTCAGTCAATCAATCAATCAGTCAGTCAGTCAGTCAGTCAGTCAGTCAATCAGTCAGTCAGTCAGTCAGTCAGTCAGTCAGTCAGCCAATCAGTCAGTCAGCCAATCAGTCAGTCAGTCAGTCAGTCAGTCAGCCTATATTAATTTATTGATAAACCACCCAAGAAAATATGAAACTTCTCTCTGCCAGGTATCTCAAAAAGGAGCTTTTGTGGACGTAACTGCAAGAGATTAATCTCTTTTTATAATTAGACGCTTAAGGAAAGTCAAATAAACATCAAATCACGAACGAGATTGCCTGCAAAGGGACAACTTCAAAAGAAGGGTTTATCTACAGAAAATATTATACAGGAGCACCAACAGCTATCCGCACGGAGCCATGTTCCATCATCGGCGACGGCAGGAGATTTATACTATTAAGCCCTTTTTCATGTTTTGATCAGTTTCGTATTATGCGGTGGTATCCTCTAGTTTATACTCAAAGCAAGGTGACAGAATGGTTCTGCTTTTGGATCAAAAGTTCGTGAGTTCGATTCCCTCTCTGCTATGCTGTACAAGCCTTAGGAAAGGACATTTGAGAGTTATCTCCCAAGAATGATCAATGCCATTTAGAATGTCTTCAAGTCAAATAAAAGGGTCGAACTACCTGTATAGGGGTTTCTTCCTCAGAAGATCGTTCACTGCCTCGCTCTTAGAATTAGAGAGTTTCCTGCCCACCTATTGACACTGTCTTCAGTACATCCGTAAGTAAAATAAGTACTTGACAAAAGGCAGCGAAAGATATTCAGAGAATGCTAGTGATCAAAGTCTGCAAACGGTCGCAGCACTGTGTGCACCCTAGGAAGCTACACCAGTCATTGAAAGAAGCAGTCTGCTGAATAAATAAACGTGTATATTGCATGAGCGGGCATTAGGCCTACCCTGGAATAGAGACCTCTAAATCTCCTCTTTCTTATATATTTCTGAATATGTTTTTCTTCACCTCTCTCTATTTCGTCCCCCTCATACTTTCTTCTGTCTCCCATAAACACATCAGTGCCTCTTTCTAGCTCTAAACTCACATCTCTCTCTCTCTCTCTCTCTCTCTCTCCCTCGCTCTTACTTTCTCTCTTCATCTCTCCACATCCCTGAAACAGTGCCATGGCCTGTTAATGCCATTACAGATGGGGGCCATAAAGGACTCACCCTTCTCCGCCGTTTTCCAATTACTTCAAGTAAAGGCAAATCTACGGATTTAAATTTGGATGCACCCGATATCGATCTATTCTCCTTTCTTCGAGGAAGAAAAAAAAAAGCACGCATGATCTCCGAAGACGCTCGCGAGGTATGAGAGCGGGCGATGGTGATTGAGAAAATAAGACTGTGACAATGAAATGAAGATGAATTTTTCTTACACGGATACCCCACTGAAATTGTCACGTTCGCGCCGCGAGATCTGGGCGAGACTCGTATGATTGGGAGTATTTCGGACTCAAAGCAGAAACCTGATTTTGGTTGAGAAGCTGAAGTCGAGAGAGAGAGGAGAAAAAAAAAAAGGAAAGCAACGCCATTATTATGGGGTTCCGTATTGTGGATCAGCGACTTGCTCAAAATAGAATTCCAAGACTGATTTTTTAAAAAAAATTCTTCAGGAAGGAACTGGCTACACGCACTTCGTCTAAACAGAGAGATTAAGTTACCGTGAAAGCCGGAGTAAATTGTAGAGTGCATGTGTAGAGGATATGGGAAAGGAGATACTGAAGAAAATAGTTTATTACTTTCCACGACATTTAAATAAGACATATATATATATATGGCAGTAGCAGTACGAGTACCAACAACAAACAACGACAATGATGATGATGATAATTATGTTAAACGGCCAATTTAACTTAGAAAATAAGAAGAAGAAGAAGAAGAAGAAGAAGAAGAAAAAACAACAACGACAAGGAGAAGAAGAAGAAGAAGAAGAACAACAACAACAACGACATCAACAGTAACAACAACAGCAACAGCAGCAGCAGCAGCAACAACACCAGCAACAACAACAACAACAACACCAACAACAACAACAATGACAACAACAAAAATAATAATAACAACAACGAACGAATTGCAGGAACCGTGTAAAAATTATCATAAGAACGATAAGGACATCACCAGCACAAATAAGAAATTTTCGAGTATTTTTTTTTTCAATTTACACATTAGATAATGCATGAAATATAATATCGAGGGCAAATAAAGAAGGAGAATTTAAGCTGTGACAAAAGTGTAAGGAAAGAGAAAGAAAGAAAGAAAGAAAGAAAGAGAGAAAGAAAGACAAAAAGAAAGAAAGAGAGAAAGAAAGACAAAAAGAAAGACAGAAAGAAAGAAAGATAGAAAGAAAGAAAGAAAGAAAGAAAAAAAGAAAAAAAGAAAAAAAGAAAAAAAGAAAGAAATGTGAACAGAGCAGTAATTTATCTTGTTTCATACATTGTGTAATTATGTTTAATTCATGTCAGAAGGAATATAGTCTACACTATCCTTTCCTCTACATATTACTCTTGGCGGGGAAAAATGTTAAAATAAAGAAATGAAACATAAAAAAGTGTGCTAGGTCTTGATCTATAAATGTGTTGCCAAAAAGGAGATTTCTTATTTTGCTCCGTCTGGATTTCAAAGTGGAATCGTGCACGTCTGGTATATTTTTATTCGTTTTTCCAGATTTAGCAGTTTTATGGCATTCCATACTTGGTTCTGTTCTCACCCATTTTGGCAAAACTCCACAAACTCTGTAGGACAATGATCCTTAAACGAAGATGCAAATGAAGTCAGAAGCATGAAAAAGATCAACAAGAACAATATGGGTAACAAATCTGGCAAGTGCAAGCTTTTTTTATACGCCAGAGTGGGCTTTAAAGTAAATCTGCATTAGAGCCATTACAGAGATACGGAGAAAAAAAAAGAAAGACGTAAAAACTACCCAGTGTCTTAGCTCAGCTCCCTGCTGCTCAATATTGAGAAGGAAAGCCGTAATTATTTTCACAAATACCACCGCAAACATTACTTAAGGAGGGAAAAAAACAGGTTTGTTTTTTTTTTGTGTGCAATGCAGAGGAGGCGACACATGGCGCGAGAAATGGGGAAGCGTTTTTTTGGGAGGCTAAAAGTGCCGCAGTAATCCGGGTATTAACCAGTGAGTGAATGAGTGTGTGTGTGTGTGTGTGTGTGTGTGTGTGTGTGTGTGTGTGTGTGTGCGTGTGTGTGTGCGCGTGCGTGCGTGCATGCGTGCGTGTGTGTGTCTTTGTGTGTGTGTGAGAGTGTGTGTGTGTGCTTATGTGTGCATGTGTGCGTGTGTGTGTGTGTGTGTGTGTGTGTGTGTGTGTGCATGTGTGTGTGTGTGTGTGTGTGTGTGTGTGTGTGCGCGCGTGCGTGCGTGCGTGCGTGCGTGTGTGTGTTTTTGTGTGTGTGTGCGTGTGTGGAGAGAGACAGAGTGAATGATCACACTGACACAATCACTGCCACAGGCTTATTGTTTGATGCTGGAACTTCACTGAAAAAAATCTCGATCCCTCCAAGGCAGCAAAAAACGAGACTCTTCATGTCCTAGTGTCTGAGACAGTTCATTGCTTCATCACGTATGATCAGTACCAAAATGTTAGCAAAAAAAACTGCACTTAGGAAAAGAAATTATTAAGAAAACTATTTGGCCTGTTCTGAATCAAGATTTGACTTGGAGAATAAGAATCTAAAATACATCTCTGCCAGATTAATTTTTGTTCCCCCCCCCCC
>JAWQUT010000130.1:527667-540827 GCA_033807755.1 Ellobium chinense | reverse complement strand
GGGGGGGGGGGGGGGGGGGGGGGGGGGGGGGGGCAGTAACATCGTCTTTAGGTTGTAATTCAGCCTCACTGATAAATCTGGTGGGAATTCTTGCGTCAGAATCACCAGGACAACTTAATGTAAGGAAAATCCCAGAGCACAAGTAACCAGGCAACGCGTTTCCAAGAAGAACGAGGACGTAAAACAAGCATGCAAAACAAACTCCGCTAATCTCGCAGGCTGAAAGTTTTCCCTGGCCAAAAGAGACGCACTCATTTTATTTGTAGCCAGCCGATGCCAAATTACGGAGGAGCTGACATCTGAAGACGCGGTGACGTTTCAGTAATACAACACTCCGTGTCAGAAGCTTGCTAAGAATGGCTGGAGGCTAATCCCAATTACGAGCAATTTGGACCTGGATGTGCGGTGGATCTCACTGATGACGGTTCTGGATTTAACGAGAACTCGGTTACAGCGAGAAAATGATGCCTTCCCAATTTTTATTTCCACGAAACTTCCTAGCCCAGTACAAGAGCGCTGAAAAGCAAACCAATTTGATTAGAAAACCTTCCTGCTTGTGGATGCGCACACTAAAGACGCCAGAATGCCCAAAACAGAGGTCTTTACCATAGTATGGCATACCGACTGATTTCATTAGATGATATTGTGACAGTAAGTAATCGAAGAACATTCTTCGTTAGTTTCTACTCTATTCAATAAATACACGATTATGCTATTTCATCACTGTTGTTTTAACACTAATGGATTGCTTATGGCGTGAAAAATGAGTACATTTTTGGGGAAATCTTTCAACCACGGGCCATTGTACTTTCTTAAAATAAGACATCAGTTTTCACGTTTCAGTCACCTTTCAGCAAAGACGGACGTCAATTAAGAATTGCGTTGCAGCCTTCAGCGCAGGAGAGGGAGAAGCATCTATCAGTCACAAGTAGTGCTCAGTTATAATGTGAATAATGTGACTCAAGTCTTAAAAACGAAAATTTTTAGCATCAACACTACACCTCAAGTATTACTGCTATTAAGCAATAAATTCCAAAAACTAAAGTTTTTTTTTAACCAAGAAAGAATTTACAAGAGTATGTTTCCCTCTAAATCATTAGTGGCGCTAAAACCAGATGTACTGAAATTTTCATCCTCACTGAAATAAAGAAAGAAGATGTTCAAAAGAAATCAACACAGTATCTCACATATATTATCGCTCATGATCAACATATTGCAACGACTATTTTTGATTACCATCAAGAGCTCTGGCGCCATCACCGCAGTCTCCACCTCTCCATCGTTTGGTAACATTTCTACAAGTAGCACAAAGAAGTACTCACACATACTATATGTAGAGTTCAGAGAATGACCTTTTTCGGCAGTCTATGACAACACATTGCAAAGGCTATTTTTGCCTACTATCAAAGGTCGAAATCACTGAGGTCTCCATCTTTCGATCGCTTGGTAAGATTTTTACAAGTATCATGAAAGAATACATAGACAGACTATTTGTAGAGTCCAGAAAATGACCTTATTCAACAGTCTATGACAACACATTGCCAAGGCTATATTTGCTCACCATCAAAGGCCGAAGTCACTGCAGTCTCCACATTTCCATTGTTTAGTAAGATTTTTACAAGCAGCATGAGTGAATACACAAACAGACTATTTGTAGAGTCCAGAGAAGAATGACCTTTCATCATTGAAGAGATCAATATCATGCCTGGGCAGTGTATGAATTTGTGCACGATTTTCAACAGAGTTATTGCTAGCTTTGAAGAAGGTAATCTTACTATGTAATTACTCAATGCAGTTCGGTGCCAGGAATTCCCCAGTGGAGCTGTAAATCACACGGCGGGAATGCCGATCATTACCAGCTTTGTTGGCCAGTCAAAGCCGCTGTAATGAGCCCATAGATGCGCTCAACAGTGCCCAGTAACGAATATTGACCACTTTATACTCCATGGGGCCAAACTGTGGCCAAAAACGGCGTGTGGAAGACTAAACCGCTGGTGGTAGTTCATTTGAGTTTACTACGAGGGTGTGGGAAGGAACGGAATGAAAAAAAAGGGGAAGACAGTGAGTAAAGGGAGCTATGGACAGGAAGTCAGAACCACTGGTCAGGAAAACGTGGTTGAAGTTTGAAGGAAGGAGAGGGAGTGAAAATGGGGTTGAAAGCAAGGGTTGAAAACGAGAAAAAAAAATAGATGAGAAAAGCGCATCGAGAAAGATCGAGGAACGTTAGATAATGACTAAGAGTAAGAAGAAACAGAGGCAAAGACGCGGTTTAAAAAGGCATCGAGGAAAAACGAGGAAGCATCTGATGATGACCAAGAGAAAGAAGAAATAAAGGCAAAGACGCGGCTTAGTGTCACGGCGTTGTTACGAAGAGGGAAAATAGCCACGCGCAAAGGCTCTCGGTTCAGCTAGACGAGGAGATTGCCTCGAGGGAAAGTGAAACCTCCAAATTATGTCAGTATTATGACTCGTTTGCCAACGTTATCTCAAAAGGTGTATAGTCCAATCAATTCGAAATTTGGCATAGAGGAATCCACAGCTCTGCTACTGAGCATGTTCTAACTACATCTACATCTGACAATTTTCTGCATAACGTAAATCCTAACGTAAATCCTATCCCAAATTTTCTTCTTAATTTTAACCGAACATTTCACTCAGAGTAGAGTCTAGTGCAATGTCATCCTGACAAGACAACAAAGCAACGTGCCAAGATTGAGAGAAAACAATACAAACTTTTAGAGTTATCATTGGTAAGAGAACATTCAATTTTCACTTTCAAATCTACAGTTTTCCAATTTTCATTGAGATATAAAAATAATAATGTATTTTTCACATTTTCTTGGTCTCAAACCATGCCATTAACTAGACGGCATGAATGAAGATGGATTTTGATGCACGGTGGATTGTAAAACAAATCTGTATACATAATTTCATAAGCCATTTCGTTCTCTCTGACAACTCCTTCTACCAAAATTTCAACAACCCCTAACGAACCCTCCGCTGCTCCGACAGCGTTTAATTTCATTGACACTGCGCCGACCGCCCTCGCCGTGTCCCTAAAATAGGATTGGCTTCGCACGTTCTTGTTCAAAGATTGATCAAAGAACCTCTAGCACGCCTGGTGCCACGACCAAATCGCTGGGCACCGTCAGATTGAAACGATGGCCTCGCGGGATTTGGGGTCCAGATTGCTATAAAATCAAGCAAATAGAAATTGCCAGGGTGAAATATGAAGATGTCCTTGCCCACTTCATTTGGATGCGGCTGCCTCATCTACATGAGGAAGTGAATGAGGGTGAAGACATCGGAAAGGAAGAGGCATGTGTGCCTTGGTTGACAGCCAAATGCATGACGCTGATGCAATGCTGACTGATCGCTCACAGGGAAAAAGGCGATCATCGTATGCATAGCGTTTTCTCACAGATCAGGATGCAATATGTAGAAGTCGGTAAAAAACATCGTCCATTTCGTATACATATATAATAACTCCCCATTCTACGAATGAAACTGCACTGCCCGAGTGGCGAATTCACAGGGCATAGATAAAAGATAGATCCATAGGTCTCTTTATCAAAGCGAGTCGGACACCCCAAGCACTTGACCCACGATACCCAGCGCAACGAGACCTACCATTAACGAAAGCTTTATATGCCATGAAAAGTTGGACCTCGGCGGATGTGGTAGGAATTCCCCATACCGAAATAATCAGAAGTCGAAAAGAATAACAGAAGTCGTTACGCTCATTCTATCGTTGATCAAGTTGTTTTGTTTTTTTAATGATTTTGAGTTGATTATATTATCATGATATCCCAGTTATCTTCTTTTCCCTATTTAAATAAATGTAGAGTTTTGACTCGAATCGTTATTATATCCCACTTTTACAAAGCTAAATCATATATGCCTCATTGATTTGCTTTGAGCAATAGGTTGAGAGCACTGATTTCCCAAAACTTCAAAAACTAAACAAAACAAAAAAAAAAACTTAAGCAAATGTAGAATGTGTGTGACGATATGTTACTTTGCAGATTTTACCCAATAAAATTAAAACACAGACAGGGATGTCCTTGACTCGTTTTGAAAACCGGGTTCTACTGGGAAACACACCAACAGAAAGGAGAAAAAAGACGGCTCCTAAGTCCACTTCTATATATTAGATTATGAAACACGAAATTGTTACCAGCCGGAAACAGTCTATATCTCTATGAAATTCTCTCTCTGTCTCTGTCTCTGTATATGTGTGTGAGTTTGTGTGTGTGTGTGTGTGTGTGTGGGGGGGNGGAGGGGGGCGAGGAAGGGTTTTTTATTGAATGGCACCTAAATTAGATTTTGTGTTGTTTCGGCTGTTGTTCTAGTGTTGCAGTTAATGGTAGCTTATATTCGTCGCTCATCTCACGAAAGGGTGTATACAACATTTGCTGGTTTGTCGTATAGAGTACACCCCTTCGTTAGATGGGCAACGTATTGTCGGAACTGATTGCAATCAAGATTTGTATTTTCGATGTTTCGCATAAAGCCTAAGAATAAAGATTAATAATAATCTCTCTAACGAAAAGAGAGAAAACGTAGAACCACATTCAAGGTAGGGCAGTCTCCATGCCATCATTGTAACATAAGAGAGGTGATGTTACTCATTCATGATGAGGGGAAAGATGATAACAAAGATGATGATATCTTGATAAGTTAAACCCATGTTTGTTTGTTTTTTTTGCTGATGCCCATGTTGATGGTAGCTGTGATTATGAGAAATGATGGCGTCTCACATACCCTTCTCTCCCCTGCCCCTGTGTTCTAGTGTTGTTTATTGCCATTGAACTTTCTCTAAGGCCGTACTTCTCATTTACTCCTTCCCCGCAGTTCTGTATAAGCAGTGAATTGTTGAGCGTGTCTTTTCATTGACTGGTGTGCATATCTGGCCGTGTGCTGAAGGGTGTGCGTGAGCGTGTGTACCTATGTGTGTGTATGCATGTAAGGCTGTGTATCGTCCTTATGCTGTTACATTTATTTCTAGCTTATTATTAGCAGCCCTCAAGAACTTCTTATTGGAAATTTTGGTAATTGACAGCTTCCTCATTACCGGTGGGATCTCTTACCATCCTATGAGTTACATTAGTGCCTCGCTGCCTTAGCAGCGTTCAACCTGCGGAGTTAATGTATCTCTTAAGATGAAAAGAGATCCCATCGTTAGTGTGCAAGTTCTCAGTTCTTTTTAATCCATGCTAGATTTAGATTCTCATGCTTATGTCTCTTTAATTAAAAGTGCCTTTAATCGTTTGACTGGTGTACGATATGTGTATAATCTCTTCTATCAATGGTGGTGATGAAGGTTATGATAATGATGGTAATGACGATGATGACCATCGTGACGGGGCTTACAGCAGAGATAGCTGTTCTAATAATAATGGTAATAAAACTGACGATATTAAGATGCAGGACCTGTCTGAAAATTACAGCACTAAGTGATGCTGATAAAAACCATCTTTATGATTCAATCCTTAGTAATAAAAGCTTTTGAGCAGAGTCATGCCCTGCATACATCATCAGTGATATAATGCTCTCAATCCCAACTCCCTTTTTTCCATAATCCATTTCTCATTACGCGTTTTGTTTCTTAACCAAAATTAGATGCTGACGAGCAAGGGCAGATCGGAGCCGGTGCAAAAAAAAAAACAACAACCAAACAACAAAACGTGGATGGCAAAGCGACCGCCTTACATTAAGCGAACTCCTGTAAAAAAAACTTTCTGTGGCCATATGCATAATCGTTACGTTAGTTAACGCATTGCAGTAACCAAGGAAGAATTCCAAAACATTAGAAGTGTTCATTATATTTAACGCAATACGTTAAATAACGCAAGAATTATGCACATGACCACTGAAAGAGAAAATCCAAGGACCAATCGGCGAAAAGAAGCCATCTTGTCGACACTAAACAAGGCCAAAATCCACTGCCACAAAAAAAGACATCAATTATAGGCAGGCATCAAATTCCACGTAGAGATCACATACATCTTTACTCATTTCGACATCTGCACCAACAGCAGTCAACTCCCCTTAATGGGAACTCCTCAAAGGCATAGGTAAGAAAAAACCTGCGATTATTCAGTGACCTCTGCATAGAAACAACATTCTGTTATGAAGAAAATGTTGCGAGTAAGCAAAACTTGTTGTTAAGCGACTTGACTGTATTTTCTCTTTTAGATACCAGGTTTAGGACACAATGTCATGTGACAGCACTAGCTGTTGCCATCTCTATAACTTCACTGCATGTAAAAGGGTTTTGTTCTAACAGAGCAGGGTTAGTTAGCCACGGTGTAACTTTGATTTAGTGACGATTTATCAAATTTCAATGAACATATATATATATAAGGCATACCGATGTTGAAGTCAGGCAATATAATAATAAGGACACACTAACCTCGAGATTCCGAAAGATTTAAAAAGTCCGTTATATTTTTCCGCTCAAAATGGACCAACAACAGTGCAGGACCTTCGTAAGGCTAACTTGAGTAGAATACGTTAGATCTGGAGAATCCTCGACGGTGTTTGTGATTGATGGACTGATCCAGCCAAAGGTTTAGACCCAAGCACTCAACAAAAAACGCTAATGAGGATTCCCTTTTGTCATTTAAGAACATAATATAAAGAAAGCACTAGAGATCATTATACATCTAAATGTTGTCACCTCCTCACTACTTTTAGAAGTAGAAGTCAGTCTATCGGTACAAACAATGTGTGCATTTAGGCTAGTTAGCTTTTTAAAGCACTACTTTTGAATGCCAAAAAAAATCGTGTATTTTCAGAGACTAAATTCTTTTCCGCGACGAGAAGTTACAAAATATTGCCTGTTGGTGCACAAATTATTTAAAATAAAAAAACCTTGGGTATGGGTAATCTCCCTCTGCGATTTGAATGCAGTGCGTTTCGATGACGTAGTTGTCTAGACATGACGTACTTTAGGTGACGTGCAATGTAGAAATCCTCATCAATATCTCATGTCTTAGTTAAGCCAGATATCTTACACTAAAAATAACTTGGTGAGAGGAGAGTTGGGTTATTCAGTAGGTGGGCATCATATTTAAAGCAAGACAAACAAAATTCAGATGCATGGTAAGGTCACAGGTTTTGGAAATTTACCATTTGCTAGTTAGGCCTTTCACAACGCATAAAGAAAGAGTGAGCTCGCACACACCAGAGATCGCACAACACTTTTCAGTAAGCTACCAGCTTTTACTGAAACCATCGCGAGAATGTGCTGGAAAATGCGTCACGAACAATGTTTGCCAGGGTGTGTTTTCTGAGTACTCGATGCTCTCTTGCATATCACACAGATGTAGTACAAGATCTTATCTGTAGGGAAACATCGAAGAGATTGTTCGGTTTCAGACAGCGAATTGTGGCGCGGTGGCCTGTGTAGGTGAGGTGACAAAATAATACAGAAACAGAGATTTCTTTTTTGTCTGAAAAGCTTGTTTTGACCATGCGGGGTATGTGGAAACATGTTAAAACAGTACAAAAAGAGCAGGAATCAAGACTGCCCAAAACAACAGTAGGATAAGACGAGTTAGGGTGTTATACATTTCACATCTTACTAAAAAATATAAAGATCATTCTACATAACGGACAATGAGGAACGCCACTGACTTAGGCAAATAGGTAAGCCATCTCTCAAGCATGAAATTATCAGGTCAGCTGTTAGAACATTGTCTGAAAGTGTGTGCATGTCCTTTATTCATTATTTTACTTGTCATCTGTTTTCTAGTCTTTGCGCATATTCATGAATGTCTAATTCCTCATTTCATGTGCATAATTATGCCCTTTCATATGTGCAGTACCTATACTTATTGTTATTGTTAGTATTATCGTCGTTTCTCAACTCAAGTTCTTCGAGACTAAGACCTTTGATGATGCAGAATGATTCAGTTTTAATCCATGAGATGTGCCAGATTCAGGTGCTCTGCTATACTTTGTACTTTTGTACCGACGAGTTTAGCGGGTGCGAAAAAGTCGTGCTGGCAACACCAATCTAGTGGAAGTCCAAGCTCGAACAAGACAATATTCATCCTCTTGATGGGGTGGAGGCCAGAGTCCATGGTAGATGTGCATATGGACAGACAGTGATCGCATCGGAAGGGAAAAGGATGTGAATCACGTAGGCAGTCACTAGGATGTAAAGACGCCGGACTAACCAGCCAGTGAAGAGGATAACAAACATCCTTACTCTCCGACGACTGCTGAGGATGGTGGGTGAACATGTCTGAAAAATCTCTCCCCCACAGCTTCAGGTGGTTCTTTAACCGAGAACTTTCCTTTCTAAATATGATTAAGTATGGACTGGCTTTCCTGGGTAAGCTACATCTCTAGATCTCTAAGTGTTTTCCATAAAGGATGCGTTTCTAAGTCCATCATCACATGCGCAAAAGGGCCTTTGCTTCGAGAATACAGTCATCGACAAGGCGAATGTTATCTCCCTGCACCGAATGATATTCCCAATTGATGTTTTAAACTATTTCGCTTTGCAAAACCTGGTTTGAATTCTCAAGTGGTCTGAATTACTCTAGGAGGAGGATCGTCATTTCACCTATACTTTTTTCACAAATTATAGCAAGTTACTCCTTTTTCTAACCGCATGATTTCTAAACGGATTCTTTAATATTTGTAACATTAAACATACACTGTACTTTCCCAGAAGTGTTTAATCAAGCAGCTTTACTTCCCTATCTGTTCAAGAAAATGCTATGAGAGAAATGTAGAGGCTTATGCATATTTGTTTTACGCTTTCGTGACATTTCCGAAAATGTATGACCTTCTCGTGATATTTTTTAAAAAAATTATCAAAGTATATCTTTTTCCGTAGCGTAAGATGTTGTTAACTTTTAAAATCGTCAAGCTCATTCCACATTCGCGTAAGTCATTTTTTGATGATTAGAGTGGTTTACATTACTATGATCTTCCATTTATCTTCTCTTTCCTGTTAAAACAAATGTAAAGTTTTGACTCGTTATCCAAACCTAATTTTACAAGCAAAACCACATCTGCTTCATTGTTTTGCTTTGAACAACAGGTTGAGGGTGCTAAATTTCTCAAAACATCAAAAACTGACTAAGGCGAATGTGGTGATGAAAAGATGTAATTTTATCTGACTTGCGTCGTTTGCTTTGTATAACAAAACTTGTTTTGTTTGCCTACAAAGAAACACGGTAATCATGCTAACACAAAGACTTATTGTCTGATAGTATTGGTTAAACTAAGCTTTCATCAACGTAATCAATACGAATAGCTGGTTATGAAATAAAGTTCTTAGTTGATGTAATTTAGGTAAGGCTTTTCTTCTTTCCAAATAAGTTGAAACTGTATACCCTATTGAACGTTATCATCTACTTCGACAACGTTTTGATAAATCACATAAATGGTGGCATTTTTGGCCCGTGAGAAATATGAGTACTTAATCCGTTTTCTTCTTTTAAATCGGGGTCATTAGTTGGTGGATGATATTACACATTTTGTAATCGTTATAAGAAAATACATTCACGTTCAGAATATAAGGATATTTAATGTAAATACTTGCTACGTTAGCATTGCACAATCTCGTGAAGTTAAACTGATCAAATTTCGGGGAATTTGGAAGGCTGCAGGGCTTTTAATTTTATCGTTGGAAAAACATGGTTTCAAGTACGAAAGTGTGCGAAAGTAACTTAATTGCACATTGCCAGAACGGCAAATGTGGCATCTTTGGACGTGCAAAGATCGCCTCGGTCTTTTTGTCATAAATTATTTTCTGATAATATTTCACATTATTTGACCAAGTTCGCTATAAGCAAACGGATACTGCTTTAGCAATTTCAAAAGTAAATTCTGTAAGAGCTGGATGGGCTCCGACGGTAGTTAGGCAATGAACAAAAAATTTACACTAAACTCTTCTCATTACTGAATAACATTCTGGCGAAACAAATTGTGATTATGAAAATAAAAGCTGGATAAACCAATTTGCTAAAAGTATATAATGAGTCTGATTTGCTAAAAGTATATACAGTATTAATTCTGATAAGACAGAATCTAGAGAAATCTCTAGAAGTGCCACCCCAATTATTGACCTCTCTTGAAGTTTCAGAGAAAAGATATGAACTACAGTTGTATATCTTTTACACGATTAGGAAACTTTTATTATATCTATCTGACAGTTACTTTAACTTGCTGATGGCTATGTGCAGTTTCTGAATGGAAAACGGGTTCTAATAGGAAGAAGATGGCAGTCATGGATCTTGTCCACACAAGGATATCCACAACGTTACCATTTAATACCGACATTCAAAATAAAAATGAACTTTTGATTTCCCAAGAAAACATGAGATATATAGTAGGCTTACTTTCTCCTTTGGCAGCCATTATGGGCGTCTTTAGTACCCTGACTAATCTTTGCAATATCATTGTGTTTTTACAACACAAGCCCAAGGATACGATGACTTTGGGGTTTTTGACACTGTCCATCTCAGATCTAGCAATGGCTCTCATCACACTGGGAAGTACTTGTAGTAATCTGGTCGTCCAGCTTGATCCGAACCCCGCTGTAGCCATCAGCGCTGAAACTATAAACTATGTTACGTTTGCCTGGCCAAGGGCTATGGTGCTTCAAAATTCCACATGGATAACAACCTTCTTGTCTGTGGAAAGATCTTTCTGTGTCGTCGCACCGTTTAAAGTAAAAACGATTTTCACAAGATCTAGATGTATCATGATCATCATCTGTATCCATCTCTTTTGCGTGGCCCTGTACATGCCGATCTACACAACTCAATATCTGAAATGGTCTCACGATCTTCAAGGTAATGCATCTTCTTACCTCATGATAGTCGTGACCGAAACAAGGTTTGAAGTAGAAGCTTTTATGGATTTCTTTATTGCAATCCTTGTAGGTATATCCCAAGCCATTGTTGCTTTCGCTGGAATTCTAATGGTGTCCAGACTAAAACTGTCTTCAAAATTTCGACAGGCTGCAAGTTCAGACTCGGACAATAAAACTGAAACTGTAAATACGCGAGAAAGTCGATCATCTGTCAAAGATGAAACATCAATACTTCCCAACAGCTCTGGGAAAGAGGATGCAGGACAACCGACCATCAAAAATCAAAGCACATTGTCGTCAACCCTGGCGTCCAAAGACGCCGGAAAATCAAGAATTCCAAATGGGTCACACCGTGATGAAGCTGCGAATTTGGCTAACATGGAAGACCAGTCTATGACAGAGTCAGAAAGCTCCAAGTCACCTATCCCATCACAAGGAATCCAATCATCGCAAATTCCCAAACAGATGGCATCCACTAGGTCACAAAAGGATACGAAGCTGATTAAGACAGTCATCGATTTGGCAATAATACACACAGTTTGCAACATTCCGATGTTGCTTTTTGTGTATGGCAGACGTGTAGACCCAAGAATTGATATTTATGGGCAATTCCCTAATACATATCTGACATTAGGGGCACTGGCAGTGGTGTCTACCACTCTGAATGGTTCACTGAATGCTTTTGTATACTTCAAGATGAGTACAAGATATCGTAGCCTTTTCAAGAAAACATTTATGTGTCGTTGGCGACACTCGCGCCATTAAATGAGGTATGAATGGCTAGCTGGGAATGCAATGATTAAATAGATTTATATGAAACTAGGTGGTAGTGCAAGTAATGCAAGCCGGCTCAGCTTCACTTGCCTGGGAATTCCACTCGGCGATTCTACGTGTTGAACAAAGGTGGAGTTCTTGTTCAGGCGAAAAAAGAAGCTGGTTCTACAGTTTGTTAGTATCCCCGTCGATACAGCCATAGAAAGGACGTCACTCTCTCCCTCGGGCTATCAGTTTTGAAATCTATATTATTATGCCTAAAGTTCCCCTTTTTTCCCTTTTTCTCAGCAAAGGACGGTATCCTGGAGAATTCCAGGCAATAGTTTAGTGAGCCTGTCTATACAAAATTATGGAAGTCATTTTTCTTTGTTACGATGGTTAAAATCATGGACTATTAAAAATATATTATTAGCAGCAACTGTAAATTCATCTTGAACTCATTTTTATTGGTTACCATTCGTTTACTGTTTTTGATTTTGAGTGTTCTGTATTATGGAGGGCCCCCTTCACATAATAAAAATGTCTTCGGTCTTATGGGAAGTCAAGTGAGGCAGGAACTGCGGATCTCGCTGAAGTGTGGATACTGATAATGTTGCTGCAAGATTCCCTTGTTGTTGCATTCACTGGAGGGTGGAAGGTGGTGGGTGTAACGTGAAAGCTTTCGTTAATACCGTTCTGAATGATTCTCAGAATTATTGTCATCTGCACTTAGTACATATTTTCTGCCTCTCCCACGCTTGAAAATGAGATTGTCGCCAACAGCTATTCCACGACGCGGAAGAGGCCATGGCATTCAATGCTGGACTGTGCAAGCTTAGAATCCGACTTTCGAATCCAAGAATCTGCCAATTCATTTCAAACTACAAATTCGTCAAGAGCGTTGAATTTTAGACTGGATTCAAATTGTTGCGTGGGTGCAATAATCGCGTAACTCATATATCCCATGAAGGCACCTTTGGGCAATTTTAAGGCAAATTGTCGAAATCCAACTCTTAAACAACGAGCAAATATATGGCCAAGTCTGAGGTCGTGTGGCTGAAACATGAACAGAAGTCGCTCGTGGCGTCCCATTCCCCCACAAGAGGCAGAGGATGATCTTTCGTGTGAACATAATGACATTAACACCATTAATTTGTCTCCTGTGCGCTAATCTTTTTACGGGATCGGGCAGGAGCAGCTTCGATCAAATAATTTGTGATTGTTGTCGCAGGTTTTTGTTTAATCAGTAGTCTAGCTCATGTGAGACCCACGCCATTTTAAACTTATAAATGGAGAAGATTCTGTAGCCAAAATATTTTATCGCTTCGAAATTTTTATTAAAAACTCGCCAGTGATATCTGAAAAGTCTAATTTCTTACTTTTCTCAAATGACATTTTCTGTAACGTTCTATATCAGCTCGACCATTAAGGAGGCGACTTGCTCATCCGGTGGCCAGTCTCCAAATAGGTCAAAAGAGAAATGAAACATTATTACGGTACTAGTAGATTCTCAAGCGTTTAAAACTTGAAATTGATCCCGGATGGCGGCTTAGACTATGAATTTTCT
>JAWQUT010000130.1:516528-527592 GCA_033807755.1 Ellobium chinense | reverse complement strand
TAGTCTTCTCTCTTAACAATAGGCGTAACAGGAAAGTCTACTGCACATCTCAAATACTACTGTAATGGTATAAACATATGAGCTGAGATGATATGAATCGGATCCATGTACTCTCTTCACTTACACTCATGCATGCACACACACACACACACACACACACACACACACACACACACACACACACAAAGACAGAGAGAAAGAGAAGAGAGAGCGAGAGAGAAAGAGAGATAGAAAGAGAGGGAAACGCTCCGTTACACACACTCATTTACTCCGCCAGCGCTTTCACGCAAGCCTATTACAACCATAATAATGTTCCGTTTCTTTTTTGACCAGTTTGGAGTTCAGTTAGGGTATTCTGGTTTCAGAATGTTCTATTCACCATCCGGGCGATGTTGGAACAACTCTGCTTTGTCGGCTCGCTCATGTTTTGTTGTTTTTTTTTGTGTGTGTAAGGAGGCCGTTCATAGGCTGAAAGGCGGAAGAGCTTGAATCTTTTTCCCTTTTTTTTTCCTTCAGATTTTTGTTACCCTCACCGACATTCAAGAAAAGAGGAAACTGCCCTCTCTACAGAGCATCAGTTTTAAGTATTTATATGTCGTTTTCAGGCCCAAGTTGTCTCGAACTTAAGTAAGGCATCCTGCTTCAGTAATCTTCAGGAGGTGACTTCTCGAGTTACAGCGACTACTCTAATACCCTTTTTTTTTAACAAATGAAGTATATAGTATACAAAGCATTGCTGTAAGAGTCATGACTCTCGTTGAGTCTTGCCCCATGGCTTGGAGGAGCGAGACTCATTGACCAACTTTATACATGTAATCGCCTATCCACTATCTGTTTCTAAACCTATTTTAAAATTTGTATATTATATACCTAAAAGACAACATACAGCCTAGTCGGACGTCTTTCGTACAATGAACTGGCAAAATTCTTGGATAGAAATATTCCAGCGTTGTACTGTTACGTGAGTAGCTGTACGACGAGGCCAAGAAACAGAAAGCACTGCCGTCGTGACGTGATGGTGTGCCACAGGTTACAGATCTAGTTGTGCTGAAACTGCAAGAAAATCTGTGCAGTCAAAAGGGCAGGCATCTACCTTGACCTCACATCACTAACAAAGAGATCATTGGTTTCATGTTTAACCACTAATGACAGCTAAATCTGCACAAATTATGGAAAGGCGTTGTTATAATATGATTTAGTCATGAATCTTTTCATCGGCCATTATGCAATAATTTCAAATGGAGCGAGATCTAACGTCATTGTGCAAAGATACCAGTGCAGTGGCGTAGTCCGATAGTTTTTTTTTTTTTGATGGGGCGACGTGTCTGTGTTAGCTTCAGGAATCTTCGGGAGATAGGACCAAGTGATCTAGCAGTTCTTTTCTTTAATGATAGGCTTTTCACCATGGTCTTCTTGCCCCCACTAGCTAAAAATAGCTAAATACTGGCAGTCCTTTTGATAAATGTGTGTTACAGACTGCTAACCAAACTTTTGGACCTGGTCGTTTGTAACTGCTTATTCCTCTGCGACCTTGTAGGAAAGGGGATAGATATAAT
The DNA here is from genome assembly GCA_033807755.1 of Ellobium chinense. Lineage (NCBI taxonomy): Eukaryota > Metazoa > Mollusca > Gastropoda > Ellobiida > Ellobiidae > Ellobium > Ellobium chinense. Next base: position 526,036 of record JAWQUT010000130.1, on the reverse strand, counting down.
AGTTCTATTTCTATAGTTAACCTTCGACTGAGACAATAATATTGTTGGTTATCTGAAAATGAAAAACCGTTAGCTTGTTTGTGAAAGCTCGTGAGTTGGTCGGATGCACGTTATCTCTGTACTATGCATTATTTATTATAATCAGACCTTTTCTGAGTTTCTAAACTAATAATGCACATTTTTCAAACAATTACACGAAGGTTGAAAAAAAGGGTAAAGAAAATTCTGTTTCTGATCTTAGCCCTCTAAGGCCCTAGTGACGCACCGCCACTGAAAGTAACTCTCTAACCGGATAAGCACTGTTTAAAGATCAATGACAAACATTTGCACATACTGAAGAAGAAAAAAAAATCATTACAGAGTTACCCCACGTCACACTGTTAAAGTTCAACTTGAGTGACTGTATTACATATCCTTACTTCTGAAACGTGGAGTCATGTCCCCTAATACTCAGGTCATTATCCTCGTGCAAACTCTCTTTATTATTCTGTTGTTAACAAAACTATGAATGTGCAAATATCGTTCCTTTCCTCATTCACTTGATCCAACATACATTTTATTGTAGACAGTGCAGATCATATTTGTAAGTACTTAACAAAATACTCTTCTTACATAGTTTAGTACTTGGTTCTGTCCAATCAGGAGGTTGGCAGCTTTAAGGTCTGCTGTGTCACAAAACGCAAATTATGGGCGTAAAATTGCGCAGTTTTGTTCCCATATGAGGAATAGTCTACACTTTTCTCCTATATTCTGACAGTATCAGGCCACCTGTTGCTTTTATCAAAGCCAGACTTACTACTTTGTTATACCACCTGGATAGAGTCTTTGCAAAGTATTACACTGTTCTTGTGATTGTTTAATATTAAAAGTGCTTTGTCGCCACAGTTCTTCAAGGAAACAAGGGTTCAGTCTGTTTGGAAAATGATGGTACATTGAGCTCTGTAAGAACCAAATGTCGTCAGAATGGTCGAGCTTGCAACTGCAGATTCAGTCAAATTAAACACTAAGAACACGTTCCCATCAGGACTGCTTGTAACAAATGCTCATAATGAAAATGGACCTCTGATCCCTGACAACACTCTATTTTATTTAGAAAGTGGGCTTACAATTCCTTTGGTAGTAGCTGTGTGCATACTTGGCTTTCTGACCAACCTCGTCAACATCGTTATCTTTCTGCGGCACCGTTCCAAGGACACTACGACCATGGGATTTTTGACTCTTTCTTTTTCGGACTTGTCTGTGGCCGTTTTCACCCTCGCCTGTGCGCTCAGTGTTCTGTCTGACAAAGTTGATCCCACTTTAGCCTTGAACCCTATATCCATCGTGTTCGTATGTTTTTCTTGGCCACGAGCCATGATGATTCAGATCTCCAACTGGATAACAACCTTCTTGTCTGTGGAGAGATCCTTTTGCGTCGTCTCGCCATTTAAAGTGAAACTGATATTTACTAGATCTAGATGCATTATAATCATGAGCAGCATCTGTCTGATCTTCATTGCAGCGCACATGCCGGTCTTCGTTACGAATTATTTGACATGGAGAAAAGATCCTTTTACTAACATATCGCGATTATGGGTTACTGTGAGCGACGACAGACCTGAAATAGAGACCTTTCTTGACATCTTTCTATTCGTTTCTTCATTCTCATCCCAGTTCGTCGTGGGCTGTAGTGGGATTTTAATGGTGTCTAAGTTACATTTGTCTTCAAAGTTTCGACACTCAGCGAGTACATATTCTAGCACTAAGAATGATCATATACGAGTAGAAAAGGCACATGGAGACTCTGACAAATTTGAACTGTCAACTCTCGGCCACAACTCTTGCAAAGAGGAGAACTACCAAACAGAAAGGTCAGACACTAGTACCCATGAAAACACACAGTCATCGACACCAGAACCAAAAGACAGTGACAATTCAACCTCCGTAAATTATTCTGTTTCACCAAAATTCAAACTGGTACAACGCGCCTCTTCCAAATTTCAAACGTTTAAACCTCAAAATGGCGTGTCAAAACAGGTCACGAAACCCGGATTGGCAACAAGGTCACAAAAAGATACAAGACTGATCAATGCAGTTATTGTTCTAGTGATCATACACACCCTATGTAACATTCCCTTGTTGATGTTCAGTTGTGCTAGACGCATAGAACCAGAAATTGATGTGTATGGCCGATACAGGAATCTGTGGACCCTGGGAGGAGGCATTACATTTTTCTTTAGCGGGTTAAACGGAAGTCTAAATGCCTTTGTCTATTTCAAAATGAATACCAAATATCGGAGTCTGTTTAAGACTATTTTCTTATGTCGCTGACAGTGCTGCCGGGAACGTCTGTCTGAACATCGAAACTAAACTGAGATATCTTTAAGTTACAATTATCATTAAATCATAATAATTACATCTGTTGGAACGAATGCGGACACCCACGCAAGCAAAGGACTTCAACTCTTCAGACAACATGGACTGCAGCTCCAACACTGGAATATCACATTGAACCATGCTAGTAAACGTTTTGATGCCATATTATGGATCATATTTTGTTCCAAGTTTGACCTGTAAACATAATATATTTTTATGTTACATATCCAGCTTTCTCTCTTGTAGGAGATGAAACGTTTCTTTCCTTCCATAAAGAGGTGTTCACAGAGTTCAAAGTTTTGTTCATATTCCGACTGCTGCAAATTAAGATATTTTGGTGTGCAATTCTGCGCCGGTAAACATTTTGATGCCACAATATGGTTTCTATTTTGCTCCAGCTTCAACCTATAGATACGTATGTTAGATACACAACTTCCTTCCCAGTAGGAGAGAAAACGTTTCTTCCTCTCCGTGAAAGCGTGCATATACAGTTCCAATTTTGTTCGAATTTCGACTGCTGCAAATTAGGATGCTTGGGTGTGCACTTCTGGTGCAACTCTTCTTTTACATTTGACGTGGAAGATTGGACGTCAAAAGGGCAAAATGATGCATGATTATAGCGTTCTAGGCAAATACGAACGAAAATTGAAATCATGTGAATCTTCCTTGAAGGCCGCCTATTGGTAGTTTATTTTATGAGATATTAAGTAAATAATTAGTTGAGACAACTGAGGAAAGAAATCAAACGTGATCTCCCCTGTTTGTTAACAAAATTCCCTCAATTATTTTCATGCAGTCTTAATGTAAATAATCAAATTTGCAGTCATACTTAGCTTTCTATACGGATGGAAACTAAAGTCGTACTTTATAAGCTGTCTTACAGATCATCACTTTCTTCTATTTTTGGGTTATCTGTAAGTCTCTGAATTTAGCTTTCCGCTCTAGGAGACTATAATATCGTTACTAAATAACCAACCAAACCAACAGCCTCAACACTATCAGCCACAAAGGTGTTGAACTATTAAAGGTGCATTCGTTACGCATAAACATAAGTTTCAGCGGAGGTGTTGTTTGCTAGATTCATATCGGATGCTATTTATTTTGTTTTGGATTGGGGTTGGGATGAGGGAGGGGATTGAGGGTCGTTTTTTTGAACCTGTGGAAAGTGAGGTCTGGCAGCAAATTGTACCCACCTGCTTCATGCTTACATCCCTTCCCCTTCCCCCATACAGGGCCAGACTTCCACTTTCTGGAGAAGTCTCAGTGCCAGAACAACATATTAGCAAGAGTACCGTGTGCTACGGGCTCACATTTTCAATGACATTAAATGTTTGCAACCCGTCTGGTGAAATGGTGAATTCTTGATCAGATTTTTTGTTCATCGAAATTTCCTTAGCGGAATTTATGACCGCTCTACAGAACGCGAGCTTCCACGATGTGTAATTTATATCCTCTCCTAACCACCCACTTATCCTCCCCCACTGAGGAACATGGAATGAAAAAAAAAATACGTAGGAAAAGTATTGATATTCGTTCTCCTCTCTCTCTCTCTCTCTCTCTCTCTCTCTCTCTCTCTCTCTCTCTCCCTCTTCCTTTTTCACAAAACACTCGCTTACTTATTCCTTCTCTCTCGACTGTAGTGCAAGAGGCCTCGCAGATTCCAAATCTGTTCTCTATGCTACAGGCTCTGCACTAGCTATATCTAGCCCTGAGAGGGTTTTATAATAAATTAGTATTTCTACTTCAGCCTTGACGCAACCTTTTAAAAAAGGATGAGATGGAAAACCAGGTTTGTGAGGGCTCACAATAACCTGAAACTTCTGGAGGAAGTGCCACTTATCATCTGTCAGTCTGGCATGGACTCATTGAATAAGCTTCTAGATTCCGGGAACCTTCAGGAATCATCAAAAATGAATTTGCAATCAGATCACTACATCTTAAAACCTTCATATGAAACTTTCAAAATAACGAAAAAGACAGAAAGAAGATATGTTTTAAGATCTCTTCATTGGCTGTTAGTAACAGCAAGAATAGAATATAAGATAACAATGTTTTGATCTAAATCAGAAGACTTCGTTTCGTTTGAAGAACAAAGACAAAAAAAAAAATTTAAATTTTACATGCACTGGTGCTGTTGTATAGATAAACCTACTGAAATACATATACAATTGTGGCAAGTGCGATATATATTGATGTGTAGTCCAGTCAGACGCCGTACATAATAATATTAGTACAGTATTTTACAGAGCTCATCAGCTGTCGGTCTTCCAGAAAGCCAGAACAACCAATGAGTTAATACATAAAACAAATGATTTTGCAAAAAAAAAAAACCAAAAAAAAATATCACTTTAACTGAAGGCATACCAGCGGCTCACTCAGAACAGATAGGAGTCAGACAGTGAGCCAGAGACCCAAGAGACAGTTAACCAAACAACCAGCCCGCTGATCAACAACACGTTTCCCATTCCCATATCTAACAAATCAAATATTTCTATATCCATCCATTGCCCCTCTCGCCCTCTATCCATCCATCCATCCATCCATCCATCCATCCATCCATCCATGTAAGCCAACATTCAAACAATGCAGCAACTACGCAATCAAACCAGTACTCACGCAAGTCACACCGGTCCCCCTTGTACTCGGTGTTGGCACAGTCACAGAAGAGGCCGTTATCCGTGGTGAGACACTTCCCACCGTTCAAGCAAGGATTGCCCCTTTCACAAAGATCGATATCCTTGGTTAAAATCCCTGAAGTTTCGAGTGGGGTCGGCCTCACCGGCTCCCCACCACAGTTCCTGTAAAAGAAGTTCCTTATGGAACCACGAAATCTAGGCTCATACACCACCGAGGGTAACGCCAATGATTTGAATTTCTTGCTCTCATACTCCTTAGGCAGGCCGCCGATGAAGAGGAAAGTATCATTACTGTTGGAAGGTCCATAGTTCTGGACATGAGTCAGCGACAGCTTTGTCTGCTCCACGCCGTCGACCTTGAGTGACGTGAGGCCTCCGTCCTGCTTGACCTCGACAGCGTGCCACTTGCCGTCGTCCAGGGACTGGCCTGTAAAGGTCGGACAATAAATACATATATATGAATGTCGAAACTGACATTTAGTTTCGTCGCTTGGATACAATACCGGGATAAACGCCAACATCCAAATTTTTGTAGGAGAAACAAAATACAAAGACTGTCTCATTTTCGCAAATTTGCACGTAACAAAGCGATTCTTTGGAAGTAAGCTGTACTGATGAATGCGGTGTAACGTATAATAGAAGTCAGTGATTAGTTAGATCTTTAAGAGCTACAGCCAAGAAATAGAAGTTCTGTTGGTTTGGGTCCTTGAAATGGTTTTGTGCAAAAGTTCGACACTGGCTCATGCCAGCTTTCTCGTAAGTGAAGTTTTGTGCCTGTCAAAAAGAAACTGTACAGTATTTCTGAGCCATTATCTGTGTCTTACATGAATAAATGTGTGGACGTTTGCTATCGAACCACGAAACTTCTGAAGCTGGAGATATGAGGTTTTCACCCAGTATGTGCAACGTTATTGTCTATCTAGAAGGCATCAAAACCCAAATTTCGGTCCATATATCGGTGTACTGCATCCAAGCGAAGATTTATTTTCTCACTACGAACACCCCTTTACTATCTCCGCCATTTCCCAGAAACTCTGCCTATTATTTAATCTTTACTAACACTCTTATCATTACAGTGCTTTAAAGTAGAATGCTTACTTTACAGAAATATGTGATCTAATAGAGAGAGGTATAGACGATCATTTATTTTGTTCCATCTTCCATCAGACTTCTGCCATCGTCATCATCATCATCGTCTTCATCACCATTTTGTTGCTTTAAATAACACTAAGTATGATGGCATTGTCGGTTCAGACCTCCATCTTCCCCTGTCAAAGAATATTGTGGCTTTATGTATGAATGAGTGTGTGCGTGTAGCGGGCGTGGTGCACCTTTGCAATTCAGTATATTTTTTCCTCTTAATGCACATATGTGAAATGTAATATTGTTAAGAAATACTGTTAAATTGTCATGCAAAGCGTATCAAATGTGCCTCTGGACAATAAAATATCATCTTATCTTATCTTATCTTATCTTGCAATCATTTCTGTCTATGACGGTCATCCAACCATTGAAGAACAGCTTGTGGGATCCCGTAGGTTAATAATTTTGATTATTAATGTAATGTATAGGACCTTGGATGGTCATTGCCCATAACCATTTAGGACCGAAGACCACTTTGAAACTCAGTGCCTTGGAAGGACCATAACACACGCTTCTGAGTCCTGGGCGCATGTTTCAGCATGATGAATGACATTGAAGAAGATAAGACATTCTACAATTATGAAAATAAGTTTGCATGGAGGAGAGGGGGGAGGGGGGTCCGGGCTACATTTTAACCTTCGCCGGTCATATTTTGGCCCACGGCCCAGCATATGGGCATTGCTGCTTTAGACAACTCACTGTCTCTAATAGTCACACAAACCGATTTGTATTTTTTTTAAATGGCCGTTACAAAAAATTTGTCAACTTAGATGAGTAAATCGTCATAATATTAAAGATGTAATATCATTAAAGACCATCTGTCTCTAATGGCAACACTAATCCAAGGGCGGCTATTCTGAACAGTATATAGAATTCCAAGAGCCAATCACCATTACTACATTTGTTTAATTCCTGCAGTTTGACAAAATGTAAAGCCACATGCCCTCCTTAGCAAAGGAGTATCAGTCTCCAGGTAGGCCAAGATGGCTGTTCCACTTACAAACTTGAAATCGTAGATGATTTCTCCCATGTTGCTTAACTTTTCTTCCAGTTTTGTAGAATATGCGACACATTTCTGACACACCTCTCCTAGGTGTGCGCACCCGTCCTCACGGTGAATAGCGCGCACAACCACAAGCATACCCTTTGCTATGAACTGCCCACAGAATACAAGGAAGGAATGTAGCTTCCCAGTTTGTCAAACTGCAGGGACGAAATAAAAGTATCCCATATCATCAAATGCAATAATGGCAACACAAACCAACGACGATTGTTACACATAGGACGGACTGTACCTGCTCTGATGATCGCTGTTCCCTCTCCGATGTTGACCCGGAGCCGCACACTTCCCTTTAACAACCTGACCTCGAAGAAGAAGTATTCTCCCCTGTTGAGGTACAGCAGCAGCGAGTGTTGCTCTTCTGTCTTGAACTCGAAAGAAAAAGATCCATTGAGACACGGCTCCCATGGAGGATACATGACGAAGGAGCCAGGCGTGCCGTCCAAGTTCAGAGCCAGTGTTTGTGGAACCAGGCATGTTAATAATACCAATAACAGCTTCTGTACACGGATAAAATCGCTGAAATTGAGCTCCATCTTGACGATAGCGATTAAGACGAGGTATCAAGTGAAATTGGCTATGATGAAGATATCGACGATGATGAAGATAACTGACCATATGTATCCAAAGATGAGAGAGAGAGAGAGTTCTATGTTCTCTTGGTTCCCTGGCTTAGGTCATGATTCTTACGTTTGCAGCAATGCCGAAAAAAGGGACGCGCATTTTCGGTTGAGCAACTCCTGATAAGAACCTTGAAGTGATGCTACAGTGTGGAACATCGTGGGCCAAGGAGTCTCTCATCGTTCCTTGACTGATGCTACTCTGCAATGACATATACATAAAGGATAGAGATCATGAAGAAAGATCAGAACATTACAAAGAGTGGTTTGGTTTGGGGGGGGGGGGGTTTAGGANGGGGGGGGGGTGTTTAGGAGTAGGCCTACGTGTGCGTTGAAGTGGTCAGATCCTATTGCATAGTTGGAGCCTTACCCATAGCTAAAATTAAGTCTTTGTCCTGCGTCCAGTAGACCACCTTCAGTTATTATTTTATTATGCATATTATGCACCGGGCAAGTGCAGTCATAAATACAGCAATCATTATATCCGCTTCCCACTTTCTCATTGTCGGAGGAATATGCTTGTCTGATATGATATGTTACAGTAGCTTTTATTGGCTAATGCATCAGTTCTTTTCGGAAGGGAGATTTTGTGACGCTGTCACACTATTATTTACATTTATGTTTTGCTTAAACTGGAAGCGAATGATGCCGGAGCTGACTGCTTAAGATCGGTCTTCAGTGTTAGCTAACAATTTTAATTTTATAAAGAGTACACCATAAATTTAAAGCACTGTCCAGGGCTAGTAAATATAATTAAAGATAATTTCATCGCAATATAAACAATTCCCTCTATAATTTCGATTGCAAAGTAGATGTAACGTCGGTGGGAGGAAGGGATTGAGGATAGCGAAAGAGAGGAGGAGATAGAGAAAATAATGAATTTGGTGCTTACAGAATAAATGAATGAATGAATGAATGAATGAATGAATGAATGAATGAATGAATGAATGAATGGAAAGCAAGAAAAAGATGTATAATCTAAAATAGAGAGAGATGAAATAAAAGAAAAAAGCGAGATAAAGATCCGCACGGAAAGACCCACAAATCACGAAATAAAAAAATGATCTATCACCGCTTTCTTAAGTTCATTCTTTAATGTCAGGGAAGAAGTGTGGCACCGCCCCTAGAGAGCGAAGTTGAATGAATACGAATAGACAGTGGCTATCAAAGCAGCCAATCATTGTTTAGTGATTAATTATCGCCCCTTTCATTGATTTCTAGTATCATCAAAGGCTCGCTCATAAATCATAGACAAGGCTCAGAATCACTCCTGTCGACTGAAGTATGATAGGTAGAAAAACCAGCAGCAGGACGTGAACCTCCTCTTACTAGCAGAGGGGACGAGGGCGTCGCCATGTGCCTCACTTCCAGGAGCGAAGCCGGAGAGAGACAGAAGAGGGAAGGATAAAGGAGAAAGAGGGAAGAGACAGAAGATCGAGTGTTAGTTCAAAACAGAGAAAAAGGAAGAAAGATTAAAAACAAAAGCTCAAGACGAATATACTGTACATGTTGGAAAGGGGAGGGGGGGGGACGGAGATTCCGGAATTTATTTCAGGAGCGAAGAGAATGGGGGCAGGACACAGTTTGATTCACGCCTAGTCTCGGTGTAAGATATCCCAGTCTCGCCACTATTTCTCGCCATGACACAAGAGTTAAGACCTGCTGACACCGCCCCTCTTCCCCCCCCCCCCCCC
>JAWQUT010000130.1:504890-516523 GCA_033807755.1 Ellobium chinense | reverse complement strand
ATCTCACTGACCTATTGGACCAGTGATATAGCACAGAAACTCATTTCTGAGAAGGGCATGGGAGGGGGGAAGGATGGCGAACAGTGATTGTTGTAGAGGGCTACTGGTACAGCTGTACAGTAAATATAATAGGTCATTCAGGAGAGGCAGCCACGACTCTGAGAAGGAACGTGCAGCAAGGCCCAGGAGGAAGAAAAGGGGAAGCGTAGGCCTACTGATCTACAGTATATCACTGCTCTTGTACTGTTGGATGTTGTATAAACTTTCAGTGTTTGTAATGGCTGATCTTTGCAGCACAGTGGGTCAGCTTGAGCCAACAGGTACGGCCTTGACCACTAGAGGGAGGGAAGAGAAGGAAGGAAGGAAGGAAAGAAGGAAGGAAGGAAGGGAAGGGAAGGAAGGAAGGAAGGAAGGAAGGAAGGAAGGAAGGAAGGAAGGAAGGAAGGACGAAGCTTTACTTTAGGCCTATGAAACTTAGAACCTAATTGGTGTTGGGATGGCGTTAAAAATAAACGAAAAAAACTGGGTTAATTTCTTCTTCTAGCACTAATTAATGTGACGTAGTGGCCTTGAATGCGTTCCCCTGTGTTCTGGCTTAGTGCCGAGTGAAGGGACGATTAATCAATCGAAAGCCCTCTTGAATAAGCGGACACGCGCAATCTATATTATCGACATACAACAGCAATAACTGAATTTCTAGGGCTCTCATGTAGCGTGCGTGGGTTTGCAGTGTTTCCTAATTATTGTAATTAGAATCTGTGGGTGATGACCAGATATTTCCTGGAAAACAAGATTAATACCGTCAAGATGCTTATCGAATCGTTCAAGCGCTAAAATACACGCAATGCTCAAAGCAGACCACAAAAAATGGAAAATGGACACAATGGCTCTTGTTATTTATGAATATGGCCGGCCCCGACTTTTTCAGCGTGTTAATAGTGCATCTTGACTTTGGTTAGAGTGTTTTCTGTTGGTTGACGTCACGCAGAATTACTGTAGCCAGGATTTTTATCGTATGGAAAATCCATCCATCCATCCATCCATCCATCCATCCATCCATCCATCCATCCATCCATCCGTCCATCCATCCATCCATCCAGCAGCCTATACATCCATCCATCCATCTATCACCCATCCACCCATCCCATCCATCCATCCATCCAGGGCCCCTCTTGCCCTCTACCCATCCATCCATCCATCCATCCATCCATCCATCCATCCATCCATCCATCCATTCGTTCATCCATCCATCCATCCGTCGATTCATTCATCCGTCTGTCCGCTCATCTATCCTTTCCATCCTTTCAGCATGCCATCCATCCATCCATCCATCCATCCATCCATCCATCCATCCATCCATCCATCCATCCACGTCCACCTACTCACCATCAACCCACACGCGTTTTCACTCATGCAGACACATACATACTGCGCACCAGGAAAGGGAAGCCGCTTTCTGGGATCGCCCGAGAAATCTCATTACTCTAAGTAAGAACTGTCAAAATGCAAAAGCCAATAGCAGAGTCTGTTCACCACTTTCACTAGCACTGAAAGGATTTCTGCATTCTCAGCGCCAAACATAATAGGATGGAGTCTCCCTGTGACATGACGCGCTTTAACAGACGTGGGAGGATGACAGCATGACCAGTGCTGTAACTGCCATCTCAAAGTTGGTCTGCTGACCTTAGTTTGAACCACAGATAGTTGTCTGGCATGTCAGTCAAAATGAGACTTATGTCCCTAAATTTGGAACTGAGATATCAGGCTATGAAGATGAATAAGGCCATCTAGTATCAATTTTTTTTTTGTACTTGTAATAATAGAGTCTAAAATCATTTCTATATATAAACACTTTGAATTTATGAGTAAATAGTCAGTACTTGTGGATAAATTAGAGTTCTTGTGAGGTATATTAGATGAATTTCACAGTACAACATTGTTTTTTCAATCATCATTATTTCAGAATTTTTTTCTACTGCATGGAACAACCCCCTGTTACTTCAAACAACTATATCTTGGCCCATGTCACGCCAACAGCTTGATTTAGTTAAAAACACAACCTAAGTACCATTCTGACTGACTGCAGGACATGTAGAGTACCTTGCACCTAAAGAGGAGCGGGACCTTGGGGTCATCTCTTCATCTGTCTCATGGTTAATCTGCTCTTGGCTATTACTTGTGAGAGAAGCAATACCTTGCCTGGCCTAAAAATGAAATGTGTCTTTTCAACTGTAGAAATACCGAATTCCATTTTAGAAAAAAAAAATATTGACTTGAGAGAAACTTCACTATTTTCTTTGGTAATCGCCGCACCTGCCTCATGGTTAATCCAACCTTGGCTATCACTTATATGACAAGCCATGCCTTGCCAAGCCTAATCATAAAATATGTCTTTTCAACTGCAGAAATGCCAGCCTCCATAACAGAAAACAACATGACTTTAATAAATATTTTACTATAATATTCCTTTTTCGCAGGTCATTGACATTTTGACAACGCCATTGACATTTTCTTAGCATCAAATTATTGTGCAGGTAAATGAGTCTTATACCCAAACGGCGCAACCGATTATTTAGAACTGATGCCATATTCGGTCGTCTTAAAATCGAAAAGAAAGCTATTGTTTTCAGACTCAGGCAGATGTAGACATGCTAAAATAGCATTTTCAGGCGTTTCGATCCTATCATTAGATAAAAACCGGAGTCACAAGTGAATTTCACATCTAGCTCTTATCGTGCGAATTTATTGTGGCATCAGGATGTGCCATTTGCGCTTGCTCACTTCTGCCATAACTGTTCGTAAAATATTCGAACTTAAAGATAGAAGCTCTCTATATTGATTTCAACGTGGCTGTTCCTAAATCATTCTATCACAGCCGTGAAAAGAAACGATTGCGTGACAGTACAGAGTCTTAGGAATTAAAGTGACGTGAAAAAATTTCTAGCATTGAAAGAATGTCTTCCTTTCACTTTACGTTTTACTTTTCCAATGTACCAGCCTCTTGAGCTCAAGCCCTTCGGCCTGATCCACGGTATGATCTCGTGTTCGTATAGTGTGTTCCAAATGTTTAGCTATTTTAAGAGGTAGCAACGTTTTCCTCTAAACTAAGAGCGGTTGACCATGCAAGGATTCACAGGATCCAGTGAGCCAGACAACAAATGTGTGTTCAAGACACAATGTCTATAGCTTCAACGACCATACGTACCAGATTCATGGTTCCAAATGACACGTGCTTTGTGCCTGAATTCTCTATGCAAACTTACACTAAAATTATTTTATCATTATTGTGATCTTTGTTGTACATAATTTTTGGCGTGAGAGCATATGGCGACTTCTCGCTGCAACACTATCGTAACTGTAACATCCCATTAAAGCATTTACAGGAATCCTGTAGCAAAGTGTCCGTGGCAAATGAGGAAAAACAGATTTCTGGAAAATTCCTCAACAAAACTTTCTGTTCATTTCAATTACCACAGAAATAATGACAATTAAAGTACGGGAGAAATGCCGATGGTTTTTATATTGATGCTAAATTTCGCTTGTAGTTAAGACCCACTAATGTTGGGTAGCATGCAAAGATCTCAGACTGTTGATAGTCTTGTTGAACCAAGTGGTTATGAATCAGACCAAAGTGTGTGGGCGGTATAATTTCTGAGCATCAATACTTTCAATACTTAGGAATGTATCTTAAATATCGAACCTTAAGCTCCTGAGTTTCCAAACAATTTTGATATTACCGATACAATATGATTTTCTTCCCTCCATTTAAAAGAAAAAAAAATCATCTTTGATGCCTTCCCTTACCTAACTGGATAGAATGGCCTACTATGAAAAGCATCGAAAGCAATTCTGGCTTCCATCACAAATACTTTATCATAGTAATGAAAGCCGCGCTTGTACTGCAAAGTAAGCCAGGGGCAAAATCCTGAAAACTAATCCATTAAGGAATTCATCGGATTACATTTTTTTTTGGAAAGTCTTAAAATCGAAAATAAATCTTTAGTTTTCAGACTCAGGCAGATACAGACAAGCTAAAATGGCATTTCAGGCGTTTCGATCCTATTTAATTATTAATTAGAAACTAGAGTCAGAAGTGAATTTCACATCTAACTCTTATCGTGCGAATTTATTGTGGCATCAGGATGTGCCATTTGCGTCTGCACACTTCTGCCGTAACTGTCCGTAAAATATTCGAACTTAAAGATAGAAGCTCTCTATATTGGTTTCAACGTGGCTGTTACTAAATCATTCTATCAAAGCCGTGACAAGAAACGATTGCGTGACAGCACAGAGTCTTAGGAATTAAAGTGACGTGAAAAAATTTCCAGTATTGAAAGAATGTCTTCCTTTCACTTTATGTTGTACTTTTCCAATGTACCAGCCTCTTGAGCTCAAGCCCTTCGGCCTGATGCCACGGTATGATGTCGTGTNCTAGAGTCAGAAGTGAATTTCACATCTAACTCTTATCGTGCGAATTTATTGTGGCATCAGGATGTGCCATTTGCGTCTGCACACTTCTGCCGTAACTGTCCGTAAAATATTCGAACTTAAAGATAGAAGCTCTCTATATTGGTTTCAACGTGGCTGTTACTAAATCATTCTATCAAAGCCGTGACAAGAAACGATTGCGTGACAGTACAGAGTCTTAGGAATTAAAGTGACGTGAAAAAAATTTCCAGTATTGAAAGAATGTCTTCCTTTCACTTTATGTTATACTCTTCCAATGTACCAGCCTCTTGAGCTCAAGCCCTTCGGCCTGATGCCACGGTATGATCTCGTGTTCATATAGTGTGTTCCAAATGTTTAGCTATTCTAAGAAGTAGCAACGTTTTCCTCTAAACTAAGATCGGTTGATCATGCAAGGATTCACAGGATCCAGTGAGCCCGACAACAAATGTGTGTTCAAGACACAATGTCTATAGCTTTAACGACCATACGTACCAGATTCATGGTTCCAAATGACACGTGCTTTGTGCCTGAATTCTCTGTGCAAACTTACATCAAAATTATTTTATCATTATTTTGATCTCTGTAGTACAGAATTTTTGGCGCGAGAGCACGTGGCGACTGCTTGCTGCAATACTATCGTAACCGTACCATCCCATTAAAGCATATACGGGAATCCTGCAGCAAAGTGTCCGTGGCAAATGAGGAAAAACATATTTATATGGAAAATTCCTCAACAAAAACCTTTTGCCCATTTAAATAACCACAGACATAATGAGAAATAAATTGCTGGAGAAATGCCAATGGTCGTTACGTTAATGCTAAATTTCGCTTGTAGTTAAGACCAACTAATGTTGGGTAGCATGCAAAGATCTCAGACTGTTGATAGTCTCGATGAACCCAGTAGTTTTGAATAACACCAAGGCGTGTAGACGGTATTATATCTGAGTATCGATACAGTCAATACTTAGGTATGTCTCTTAAATATCGAAACTTAAAATCCTGAGTTTCCATACAGCTTCGATACTTTCGATACAATTTGATTTTCTTCCCTCCATTTCTTTGAAATAATCATCTTTGATGCCTTGCCTTAACCAACTCGATAAAAGACCTAATATAAAAAGCATCGAAAGCAATTTTGGCTTCCATCCAAACCTGCCCCCTCCATCAAAACAGAGTAACAGCCTATAAGATGCTTCACCTAAGACCCGTGACCTGATATCAAATTTTATATCGGAAGTATCGAAATTAATTTCGATGCTGTTGTGATCCTTCGTATCAACCAAGCTACCGATTTCCCCCGTGCAAAGTCTAGCGATATTGTTAGGGATCGAAATTTTCGAAAGACACCGGTAGTATGGAAAATATCTGAAGTATACAAAATTTCAAAAGTATTGAAAAGTGTCGGAAATATCGAATTGTCTTCCCTACTCGAATTATTAGAATGGATACTACGGACACTTAGACTCGTAAAGGCCAAGTATCGCAAGATTTGAAATTTCAGGCATCAGATCCGCACTACCATCACCTAAATCGAGGGCTGCCTGCGAAAAGGCGGTATCATTATATGAATTATATAAGAGAGATAAGGCCTTTGCGCAGGCATTCCTCGAAATATGCCATCCATACTTCTCAATTTTATTGAAAGACTCACAAATACTTCATCATACCAATGAAAGCTGTACTAGTACTACAAAGTAAGCCAGGGGCAAAATCCTGAAAACTAATCCATCCAGTATTTCATCGGATTACATTTTTTTTGGACCGAGTCATTTTCTGCTTTGCTACATTAAAATTAGTGTCCTCGAAATCAGATAAGCCTCTTTTCTATCCTCCTCCCCAATCCCCACCCCCCTCACTGTAATCTGTAAATCTTTCAGTTATGGCTTGAAAAAATTAACTAAACTATGGTAGCATTGATTATTTTGCCATCTAGCAAAGTTTCACTATTCGAAAATCACTTCGATAACGCTCTTTAGCCTAATAGACTGTATAACCAAAATGCAACCGCCCAGACGTTGCACACGGGTCCGTTTTCCCACAGTGAAAATAGTATATAAATCCGATTAGGCGGGCGGTACCGTTTCCTACTTGGTGTATAAGTCATCAGAAAGTCATGAATAATCATTACATCGCCCGGGGGAAGTAATAACTGGCTAGTGCCTTATCAGAAAATCCCCGTGAGTTTAATAACAATCTCTTCTACAGTCTGAGAAGGAAGGGAATAAGGGAGATAGAAAAAGAGAGAGAGAGANNGAGAGAGAGAGAGAGAGAGAGAGAGAGAGAGAGAGAGAGAGGGGGATGTGATGCAAGGAGAGATTGGCTGTCCTTGAAAGTCTCTAAAATGTCCGGTGTCCTACATTATATCGTTGGTAATTTTAGGATTTTACAGAACAAAATATTCGTCATAAGCTTGATGAGCTTTTTTACTACTGCACACACACCACTGAGCAGACTTCCTGTTGTTTTTCATCAAGGGGAAAACTTTCTAGGTTGCTCGGAATTCTAAAAGTAGGGTAGCCGACTATAAGAAGAAAAGAA
Source organism: Ellobium chinense (assembly GCA_033807755.1). Lineage (NCBI taxonomy): Eukaryota > Metazoa > Mollusca > Gastropoda > Ellobiida > Ellobiidae > Ellobium > Ellobium chinense. Next base: position 509,536 of record JAWQUT010000130.1, on the reverse strand, counting down.
TCCACCAAACAATAGATAACAATTTGTCACTGTCAGCTAACGAGAACTGTGCAGATAGACATTATTACTACTTCTGGGATGTTTTGGACAAGCTTATGCAGCACATTTATTTCATGCATAATAATTTAATAACACATTCCATTGTCACGACGAAGTAAGTGGTCTATGTTGGCGACTAATTATTGCCTCTGCACGCATACAATTTTCAGCATTCGTGCATCATCAAATAATTTGCAAGTCAGACAACTAACTGTTAACATTAGTATTCATCAATTAGTACTTTGGAATAGCAAACGACCAATCACAGGCGAGCTCTTGGATCATGTTGCAGAAAATCGTGAAAATTTTAAAAAAAATACGCAGTTCACCAATCTTTTTTGTCTCTAGCAATTTGATGGCTACATGTCTATTTTGTGACATGGCTGCATGAAATCATGGTTGAGAACGGTTGTCTCAAAGAGATAAAATGCTTTTCACTGCCTCCAAAGTCGTTCCAAACAGCTTGGCAGGACTTTGTAAATGGTCCTCTTAACAGCTTTACATACCGGACTGTTGAAATCAATAACACTGTCTGAATCTCTTCAGTTCTACAGAACAGGAGCTCATCATCCTGGCCAATGTCGGTGATTTGTCTGGTAACGCCGATAGCAGGGCAGCATGTCCATCTACCAACACTGGTTGGTGTGCCAGGCTAAAACTTTTAAAAAATCTGGACCCGTTAAAAGTAACAATGAATGTCACAATCTCCTCTCCGTTTTTTTTTGTTTTGTCTTCATACTGCAAGGGAAACCGTCTTGTCAAAGTTATATACCCTTGATTTGGAGAGGCAATGAGCAGAGGATGGCCAAATATAGAAAATCACTCCTCCTTCCTCCCCCATCTCCCCCACACCTCTCCTCCTCTCCCTTTGTCATCTTTCAACCTTTCTGTCTGACATCTACAAAATACTCTGTTGGCAAGAAAGCCGTAGGGCTATGCAAGATTCGATCCACATCCTTAATCAGCGATCCCACTATAAATTTCAGGGTTGCGTAATGTGTCACGGGATAAAATTCTGGACTGCAATTATCTCAGGTTTTGTGTTGAATCTTACAGTCCACGATCTATCGACTATTTTTAAGGTTTGGCTCTGAAACCAGAAAATAACCGTTACCATTGACATGATCAGACTTTTAAGACAAATATCTTAAGAAACATTTCAAAAATACTTTTGCATGTTTTTTTTTGTATATATATATATATAAAATGGCAAAGACCATTACATCCTTAGTGTGTATCATAAAACCTGTGTGCCTTGTTTACTCACACGAAGGTCTTTCGTCATTCACGATATTCTAATGCAAACACAAATAAAATGTTTAGCAATAGACCAGACACAAATTCATTTAAATCTGGACTCGAAGCCACGATTCTCTACGGAATTCCCACTCGCAGCCGTCCCAGTGACCGGATTCGTCATGGCCCATCTGAGATGACAGAAAGAAACGCTTTCGACCTCTTTCCGTTTTCCCTTGTCGCCCCCCGCCACCTCTCTTCCGGTCGAAAAGAAAAAAGCAAATAGCCGCCGGCGGACATGTTAATATCATTGACCGACTGGCTGTGTTCGTCTGACGTGACTCTTGACTCTCCCCCGGTCCGAATTCATTTTCTAAATGCGAGGGACCCTGAGCCCAGAATGGCTAGGACACTGGACAATGTGAGCACAATTTTATCTGTAAACTCCAGCAGTTACTTCCGGAGAGGTTTGGGAGGGAAGGAGCGGTGAAAACAATAAGGGGAAGGGCATTAATCCTACTATCTTAGGCAGTACGTCCTGAAGTCAAAAGATGAGTTGTAAAGTCTCTTGATTGTATGTGGTAAACGTCGTAGCATTCTTATCTGTCTATGTATTTGTCTGCCAGCTTTTCTGTATATAAGATTGAATTTGCTTCATCGGATTGACAGTTAGTTGAATGAATGGACGGAGGACGGACAGACGGACGGACAGACAGTCAGATGGATATTATATGAATAATGAATACACGATACGCGGATGTTCTCTATTCACCTGCTTTTCTTTGTACATCTCTTATTTCAATTTGTCAGTCTTGATAGTGTTTATATTACAAACGTTTTGGTATCAAACCCGAACAGAATCATATTTAATTACAATGATACACGGATGTACACATTATGTGTGTTCAAGACATGTCTCTGTGAGTGTGTCACTTACAGATAAATAAATGTCAGTTACATCGTATGTATACACTGTGCTTCACAATGTGACAAAAGTACTTGACAGCGTTTGATGATGCGTGAATGAAGCCCAAGCGTACAAATTACTACAATGGTTTGCCCCTTCATAAAACTGTGTCATCCGGTGAGAAGGTAAGCCCCGCCCCCCATTGGCCGTGACCACAGTCTCGACTCAGAAAGATTTGCTCGCATATTTTAAATACAAAATGATTTTATATCACGTTTCCTTTCCGTAAAGTTTGGAGGACAAATGAACTAACGATCTGCAAAGTTTCTATGTAGTATGAGATGTTTTACTCGTGAAATTCAGAAAATTAACTCTCCGATATGGGGAGTGTGATACAGTTCAAATTTAGTGAAGTGTCTCATCATGTTCCTCCTCTCCTTTTTCATCCCGAGCGGGCTTTTAAGCTGAAAATGACCTTGACCTACAACTATAAAGCTGAAAAGACGAGAAAGCGTTTTGATTTTGTAATCATATAAGCTTCTTTCTTGCCATGAAAGGGCATAAAAAAAATCGATATGATTTCTGAAGCTTTTTAAAGAACTGATAGATCTAAACCAATATAATCATCTTTTGCGCAGTTTATGGCAGGCAAGAATGGCAATAGAAGTGAAGACACTGAATGATTGGGATTCAGCCTAAAAGTGAGAACAGGAGAAAATTCGTGTGCGTGTAATGAATATATATATATATGTGCTTGTTGAGGAGTCGGGAATCTGTAGTTAGTAGACAGAAGTATATTTTGAGACAGAGCTTGCCAAGTGGGTATTTTATAGCATATCCAGTTAAGTATTGTAATATCTGAAAAGTGATTGTAACAGAATACAGCCAACTGTGAAAGACCGAAAGAGAGAGTGAAACAAGATATCCGTGTGGATGGACAGACAGGCAGGCAGGCAGGCAGGCAGGCAGGCAGGCTGACAAGCACGCAGGCACGCAGGTAGACTGACTGACGGACGGACTGACGGATGGATGGATGGATGGATGGATGGATGGATGGATGGATGGATGGAGAGAAAGAGATCGAACAGAAGTCTGGACCTCTGATGTGCTCGGATTTTCATCAGTAATGACAGCATACCTGGCACAAGCAGAAAAATGACAACGAGAAACAGAGCAAAACATTGGGCTAATCCAAGCGTGGACGCCAAGTAATTAATCAAATGAATGGTTCGTCAATCAATCTTGATAGTAAATAATAAAGTTTTACATCAGAACTCTCGGCAAACATGGAACCCTTGTCACCACGGAGCCTCATTCCCATTAAAAAGACGACTCCCGATACAGCTGGGGCTCTGTAAGGGATTTGGAGGTGAATGTGAATGTTCTACGGCCCTTCGGGGAAATTTCCGTAACTGCCCATTGTCCAACAAATTTATGAGTAGATAAAATATAAGCTTGCTCTTTGTCGGCGGAGCCATTCCTGTTTCAAGTCAAGTTATTTTAACTGCTGGAGCTATAGAGCTGTTGTGTATATACTAGACCGAAAGTCTGCGTATGGATTATTTTCTCACAATGTAATTTCAACACTGCCATTCATAGCGCTATTTATTCAGGCGTCATTTTACGGTGCTCTAGGTCTTGGAAATGCTCCACGAAGGAAGTCTTTTTCTTTATTAAGTCTCGCACCCCCTCCGCCCCTTTTCTCGGCGTAAAAGCTGCCAAAACAATTGAGAACTTGCGCATTTATGATGCTCTAATGTATTTCTCACGGTTGTAAGAGATTCCATCGTTAAAGCACAAGCTCTCAACTGTTTCAGTGGGCGCTTCCGAAATAATATACTAGGAGAGCATCAGTATAATGCGTTGTAACACACTGAATGGAAAAAACAGTTATGAGGTCATCATTTTGAAATCATAAGCCTCTGACTCTTTTAATACTCAGCAGACCATCATAATTCCCAGAGGATAATTATAATTGCCAAAAGGTTAAGCACAATACCACCCTGACCAGAGTCGTGTCTGGATTTGTCCATCTGACAGGAATGTCCGCGTTAGTCTCAAAGGGCCTCCGAAAACAGTATTATTGCTAGATCTCCCTACTGCGACCTCATATCCACACATTCATTTGTCTCTGCCCCTCCCCAGTTTGATATAAAGGGACTGGTCATTCGCGTTCCAAAAACTCAGAATTTGGCTGACAGCAAAGTTATACAATACACAGCAAAGGGCAAAAAAACAAAAACAAAAGAAAACGCCTCGCTGGAATGAGCAAGTGGCTGCGATCGATTGTTTTTGGACTCTTTAACTATGATATCTGGTCAAACGTAGAATTCCTAATCTCTGATTTTATCAAACAAACCACATCTTTATTTGCTCCGTAGGGAATACTTATTTTTGTTGTCACACAATGTTTTATCGCAATGATCAGGCTAGAAGAATGCTTGAGGTTCGAGGTCTAGAATTT
>JAWQUT010000130.1:491960-502269 GCA_033807755.1 Ellobium chinense | reverse complement strand
TATTATCCTGCTTTACATATTTCTCTCCTCAACTGTCTCCCTTTCTCTGTTGCTCGCAATTCTCTTTTAAAGTTCATATCAAGTCTCTTCATCCCCGTCTCACATACACACTCTTTCCCTTCTCTGTCTGCATTTAGAATAAACACAATCGACAAGACAGACAATTAATAGAGGACCAAATCTAATACCAGCCGCCCTCGAGCCCATTCCTATTCGTCCCAGTCTAGGTCATTCTAGAATGAGAAGGAGGTGAGTCGCCTCTCACCAGCCGGGACCTTCCGCCAGGAGCCAGAAGAAATCGTTGTCATTTTCCCCCTTGTTTGGCAGTAGTCTTAAATGCAGTTCACCTAGTGGAAAATGACTATTGATTGTACAGTTGTCTCCTCAGCATGTTCCGATGGCCGAGCGTCAAAACAAGTCAAAGGCTGTTGTTGTAAGTATAGGGTGTGGGAGATGAAGAGCGGATAAAGTGTATAGGTGAATCTGAAACAAGATTGTGGGAGTAAGGTGCTTAGATGATAGGCGTGATTAAAGGGAAGCAAATGGGAAAAAGAAATAGAACAAGATAAGGAACAACAACAAAAACAACAACAGCAAAAACAACAACAACAACAACTACTACTTCTACTACTACTACAGCAATAACATTATGATGAAAAAGATGAAAAGAAAAGTTGGGCGAAGAAGAATACTATGCCAAACTCGGCAACTCCCGCTGACGCGTCTTCCTATTATTATATATCTTATTATGACCCCGGCAGGCCAGTTCAATCAATATCTTCCCAGACTCCCAGGAGAGCATATACTGCCACTGTCATTTAAGAGGAGCAGAGCAAAGTATTCAGAAATATCTTCCTACCGTCTGCCCCAAACCCTGTAACCATCTTATAGACCGTTGGGTTATAGAAAATTATATTGAAATGCATTCCCATAATGCGACGGAAGGCTTTTTAGTTTGGCATTGAGAAGCAGACTTCAGATAAGTGCTTATGACAAGGCGTAATGTGGATACGTGTAATGTACAGTTTGTTAGAAAGGAAGAAGCGGACCGTAAAAGAGATGGACAAATAAAAGGAGAAGGAAGAATGGAAAAAATGAGAAAGCAATAGAGAAAGGAGGAAATTATAAAACGGAAATAGTCAATTTTGCAGTTGATTTGAGCGGCAACAGTTCAAATAACACTGCCAGAAGTCATGAAGAAATACACACTAGAATAGCCGTGAAGGAATATTGCGATGTTGAAATACACTAGGTATTACAGAAAAGTTAAAGGAGAAGGGCTTGGAATGTGCGAAACAAGAAATAAAGAAGAAAAGGTTTATAGAGAGTGGAGAGAGAGAGAGGGAGAGAGTGAGTAAGAGAGAGAGAGAGAGAGAGAGAGAGAGAGAGAGAGAGAGAGAGAGAGAAACAGGAGAAAATCATGAAGAATTATAACAATCCAGCCTTGGCTGAATCTTTTGGGTAAATTAGCAGGAGACAACTGTAATAGGAAGAGGGACGAAGTGCTAGATTCTTCCAAATAAAAAAAAACAACAACAACCAAAAACCGAAAGAATGGAAGAGACCCTAATATTCAACGCTCGAAAACAAGATTTCAAAATATCCAGCGTATTTTCTGCTCAAAATAGGTCAGCTGTTAACAATGTGGGAGCGAAGTGAGACAAACCTTGGCTACACGTAGTCGGTGAGACAAAGCATCGTATTCAGAGTGAGACAAACAAAGCTCAGACTAGTGAGACCCTATTTTCAATTGATGTCATAAATCTTAGAGCACTTTATAAATAGCAATTACTATGAAAAGGCAAATGCGGGGAAAGGGTAAATAGAGAGGAGCAACTGAGAATGATGAAAGATAAACGAAGAAGAAGAAGATGACAGAGTAAAGGGAGAAAGAAGAGGAAACAATATTGAACAGTTTAGGGCATCTGCTGCTAATGTTAGGATTTAAAGAATACTTCCCTTGTCGTGTAGGAGTGCCGAAACACAGAGATTAGGGGAAAGCATGTTGAAATACAACCTCGTGGTGGCCGAATACTTACTTGAAGCAAAAATCGGATTCGATGAGTTCATGTTTGAGATTTGAACCCGTCGAATTTTACAACTCGTGGTTCGAATCAGGGTCACAGGTCCGTATTATTATTTCGTTAAATTTTAATGTTCCCAGGACATGAATCCTAAAATTTGGATTCGGATTCGGAATCGTGTTCGACGAATCTCAAACTTTTGCCCGCAGAGATGCTGCGATCTGTAGGCTGGTGGAGTGCGAAAAGTGAAGACGAGACCAAGATGAACAAGAGATAAATAATAACAATTTTGGCTTCTCTGAAGAAAGATTCATTTCGCATTGTCGATTAAAGCGTTTCGCGACATCCGGAAATTACCCATTAGTGTTTCCGTAGATGTTATCATTCTGTGGTCTCACATTCACCAGGCAGAGGTTGGGGAGCCGGCAAAGTGGAGACTCGCTGCTAATTATATTACACGAGACTGGCGACCATCTTCATGGTACTGTCCTATATATGCGACTCAGATTGGAATGAATTTCTTCCATGATCAACAATCGAGCTATTAAAGAAGAAGAAGAAAAAGAAGAAGAAGAAGAAAAAGAAGAAGAAGAAAAAGTGGAAGAATAAAAAGTAAAAGATGGAGAAGAGGAAGAAGAAGAAGAAGAGTCTTAAAAACACTCCATGACAACTGCAGCATTAATCAAGGAAAAGCGTGACAACAAACACACAGATGAAAGAACGATGTCCCCAATCCAAAGATGACAAGACAAGTTTTTAAAGATAGAAAAAAAAATCGAACAAAAGCGGCTTCGCATCCGAGCCCTTAAACTTCGTAATGACAACAACAATAATAAATTTGATTGGCAATAAACTGGTTCCTCCAGTGCGAGGCGGTCTAATTTCAGGTCTAAATAGCGGTGACGAAGCCTAGCAGGACCATTCCTTTCATAGCCGCAGCTCTATCAACAGTCCGGAGTGGAAGGAGGAAGGGGCNTCAACTGGGCACGGTTCAAAGATAGTCGAGAAACGGCGAAGTCCATTAAAAGTTAGTGAGATGGTACAATCCAATCAATATTAAAAAAGACTGGACTCTTCGGAAATCACCCCATGGGGACTTGGGAGGACGGGGCGGGACAGTGACGGTCCTGAAAGCAGACATCTTGAAGCAATCTCCTGTTCCGTGGCAACAAGCAATTTTCACGAAATTGTGTCTCAAACCACTTCAGATGAGAGAACGAAAGGCTCTTGCTTGTACAAATGACCAACCCCATGGCTCAGTTTAATAAACGGATTGGAAAGACGTGTTGTTGTCCTGAAAGACTGCAAAAAGGGGCTGGTTGTCGTTCGGATCGTACGAAATAATCGACATACTGTGTTTCTGCGTGAACAATTGACGTTTTCTTCAATTTTTGTGTGTGTGTCTTGTTTTTTCTTTTTGGTTCAAAACCAACACTGCCGACGCTTCTGAATCTCACGCTCCTGTCTTGACAGAAAATATCCTTAAGATCAGGGGAGTAAACTTCGTCTGAGTACCGTCTAGCTACTGCGTAAACTTTGGCTTATATTTAGAATGGCTTAAAGCGCATCCCCTAGACCGTATAGATGGTCACTGTTCAGTCATATTAAAGGGTAGTTTTCTAAAAAAAATGAGTGAATGCACTTTGAATGTTTGTTTTTTTAAATAGCAAAATGAAATAACAGCGATTGCTCATCACACATTTAAATTTCCAAATCAATAACATAAAGGAATGCAGATTTCAAAGCGTTACTATTTTTTTTTCCAGATAAATTAACACAGAAATGCATTTCTGCTCCTACTGTATGTGTGCTCATATGTACGTAGAGCGCCTTATTACTTTAGTCTGAAATCAAAGCAAAGGGACGTACCTTTCAGGGAATTCTTTGAAACTATATATAGAGTAGGCCTAGTGTCAGTCATGGAAGGCATTTATCATAATATTAATCCCCAAAACTTTGTTGGCTAGAAAGGTCATAATCTGAAGAATGGGCTATTTAGTTTTGTTTATCTAATTGCTTGCCCTGGAACTGTGCCTCTAGTTAATACATATTGCCTCTGGAGCAGCGTGGCTGAATAGTTGCAGCGTTGGACTCAAGATCTAAAGGTCATGGACTCGATTCCCGACCACGGTCTTGTTGTAAGTGCCCTGGGAAAACATTTCATTCATATTTTTCTCAGTCCACTCGTCTGTGAAATTAGTGATCAGCGCCTGTAAATGGCAGCGGCACTCCCAAGGGATTGAGATGATCCTAGAGTGACTTGGCCTGCTGGGGTAATAACAGTGTGAAGTAGCTTGAGCGGGCATTAGCCTGGATATGAGACTTATAAATAGCATTATTATTACATGTATAATAATATTATTATTAATATTATTACTTACTTACTTGCTTCTTACTTACTTATTTACTTCCTTCCTTCCTCCCTCCCTTACTTACTTACTTACTTACTTACTTACTTACTTACTTACTTACTTATCGACTTTTATTAAAGGTCTATGCACCTATGACATTGCAGCAATATAGAGCGTTTTATTAACATTCAAAGACATCCATGTAAGTGACTATGCAATATCAATTCACTGACAAAGTCAGTGGCCAAACCTTCCACCATCATCTAGTATGTTCGCTTCGTGAGCACTACCTCATTAAAATGACAGGTACTCATACACGGGAGTTCCTGTGCATGCATCAGGCCCACTCCCCTGACAACTGACTATGCCGTTTTGTTCTCCGCATTTCATCCACCTTTGTTCTCATTCCAAAACGTCAATGAAAGTTTTAAAACGCCTGGAGACGGAACAGTTAATGGATGCACGATGTGTACAGTTCAAGTCCCCACGGGCATCAACATGGCAACGGAGCCAGATCTCGCCAGTCAAGTTTATGGACACGCTCGTTCGCCCCCACACATACACAACATAAAGAAAAATTATGTGTACAATTAGGAAGACAAAGATCTGAAACGTGTGATTATGGAGTTTTTTGTTTTTTTTTATACATGTGTGTCTATTCTTACTGATGTAATGCAGGGGTCTGAATAGTGAGCAACTGTCGGTCTGTATTCTTAACACTCTCTGTGATACGGTTGTACTGTATACCTAACACTCTATTTGTGAGACTATCATAAATGACTAAACCCATGAAGAATTCCTCGGGCCGAAATAGTGGCACTTAGGAATCCATTGTTTCTCTATCTGTCAAGCTTTTTTTTTATTTTTATTATCTATATACATATACTTGTGAAGTAAAGATTTCTAGCTTGTTATGCATGAGGCTTTATGTTCATATGTATACATATAATACATAAACACATAATTTACATCCTGCGCCATACATGCACCCATCCGCTAAGCCACAATCCTCCATACAGAGAACACAGTGCAGCCCGTGGGTGGTGAAAAACGTAACAAAATCAATGGCTTCAACCACGTTGCTCGCCAATTTACATCGAGCTCAAGTCATTGTTTCCGTTCACGCACATTATGGAATCTATTATCCTCGCTTCCAAGAGAGGGGAAAGAGGGCCGCAGAAGGTGACGTTATTTTTAAAAAAAAGATACGCGCAAGAATCTTCACGTGAGCGTTAAAGATTTTTTTTTTCCAGTCTTGATGACATGAGTCAAAAACAACTCACGGCGAAAAACAAAAAGTGGACGAGGAGAGGAGGGGAGGAGGAGGGGGGGGGCGGNGGAGGGGGGGGGCGGGGCATAGAGAGATAGATGATGATCACGTGCCTTCGTTATTTGATTTCTTATAGCCTCCGGCTATCTTTATGATTGTAAGTATATCAGTAGGTTTGTCTGTGTGCTTTTATACACACACACTCACGCACACACACACACACACACACACGCGCACACACACACACACACACACACACACACACACACACACACACACACATTACATTTATATATGAATGCATTTCCATGATTTCTCAAGCCTTGGTAGGTCCATCCCACCATGCATCGTCAGATCGTGCTCCGAATGAAACATTCCTTTCCAATTCAAACTGCAACTTCATTTTTTACAGTTGTCACAGTTGAACTTATGGCGCCCTTAATCCTAATCCTTCCCCAAGAAGTTTGAGCATCTAACAGTGATTACAAAAGAATTAACAAAGAAACAGTAGAGCAAACTAATAACAATGGCGAATGTGAATATACTGAATGCAATATTAAACACCTGGGAGCCCTACATTTTCTACAAAAGGTCAGAAATATAATGCCATTACCCGAAGTTTTTCAATTATAGAGATTATTACTTTATATAATAATATAGACTCGTTCTTTTGCCTCCTCTCTGTCGCCCCAATCCCTCTCACCCTCATCCACGGCGCTAAGGGAGCCTCCTGCATTCTGGTGAATGGCAGTCCTGGTATGATCAAATGTAGTAGCCTAAATTAGATATTAAGGCATATCCGTTCACATTTAGCCCTCCAGATACATGCTGTAAAATAAGGAGACAATCCCCATTATTATAGTGGACATTCATTTCTCGCTCCCTGGTTCATTTTGCGCTTCATTACTTTTCGACGCTAGCAATTATCATTCGTGCATTGATCTCAAGGACAGCGAAATGTCATTGTCGTAACGCGAAAGTGGTTTGCAGGATACTTTTTTTTCTTCTTTTTCTTAAAGCCAGGCTAATTAACTACAGTCCTGTGCTCCATCATGACTAGCTCACGCTTGTGTATTAGTGTGAGCGTGCGTGCGTGCGTGCTTGTGTGCGTGCCTACGTGCATGTGTGAATGCGTGCATGCGTGCGTGCGTACAGGATGGCGGAAATTGAGAGGGAGTGGCAAGAATGTTATATTCGATGTGAGCTCCTGAACATGTTTACTTCTCGCTTCAACTTGTGTCTTCTGAGGGTGCCACAGGACAGGTGTGTTTATGTGTTTAGGATCGAATGCAGAAAGAAGTCTTCTGCTGCCAGTTCTGTCGACCCTGATGGCCATTCTTATGCATGGATATGAGTCCTTGCAGATGACATTACAGGTGTTTGTGTGCGTCTGGGTGTAATTGAGACAAATAGGCAGTTATGGACTCTTCATAATAATTGCCAATTACAATTCATATCCGACATACGCATTAGTGAACGTTTGTATACATAGGCAACTCATACGCTTGGATGTTGTCACGATTATAGACAATAGGCCCACCTCATTTTATTAAATTATCATTATTGTTAATTTGTGATTTTAAAAAGAAAGATTTAAATGCCAAGCTAGCTATATTTACGAACATAGCTTTATAATATATCATCAGTATATCATGTGTATAGCTTAGTCATTTCACAAAATAATTAGAATCCTTTTCGTCTCAACTATTTGTTGGTGAATTTGTAAATCGTGCGGTCAGTGGATGCTAACAATACATACCATGCAACACGGGATCAGAAGATGCCAAACAGTATACAAATACAACCTGGGGTCAGCGAATTCTTAACAATACATATAATGCATCATGGGCTCATAGAGTGCTAAGCTCTATACTCCATGCAACATGGGATCAGGGTATGCTAAACATTATATATAATGCAAAGTGGGGTCAGGGGATACTAAACAATACAATATATACAATGCAACACGGGATCAGAGTGCGCCAAACAGTATCCGCAATACAACATGGGGTCAGGGAATGCTTAATGATACATAAAACGCAGTAAGGGGTCATAGGGTGCTAAGCACTATATTCAGTGCAACATGGAGTCAGGGGATGCTAAACAATATATACAATGCAAAATGTCAGGGGATGCTAAACAATATATACAATGCAAAATGGGGTCAGGGGATGCTAAACAATATACAGAATGGTTATGCCAAACTCCGACTTAGGCATATTGCATTTGAGCGTGACTATATCAATAGACGCATGCGTAATATGTAGTCAGACTATAAGGGAGGCAGTTTTAATGCGAATTTACATTATTTTCAATAACATGCTTCCCTGTAAAAACGTGTGTGCGTTTACTGAGTTTTTGTAAAGATATTTGCATGCATATGCATGAAGAAGTGAGCCCATTTGAGAGAGAAAAAAAATGATCAAGACCTGGAACTGCACGATCAACATCTTTCTTTCAGCAGACAGGCCACTCTTGCACTGTGCCACTAGCATGAAGAATGAGGACGCGATCATCGAGCGCCCAGGACTGCCCTTGGGGGAGCCGCTAGAGGATATGAATTATCAATGAAACAACATGCTTATTCGCTCGTTGTCGGCAGCAGTTAGCGTTCCCAATGACGATGGCTTCCTCTGGACGTTACGCCGAGTTACATCACCGTAAATGGTACTTTCGGGACATTAGCGTCATTGTTATGTAGTCTATTATCGTTTATACCCTTAAATATTCAGGTGACTCTTATAACAAGCATCAGGCACTCTTAGTCTTAGTGACATGGGTCTTCCTTGTGCTTGAATACAACCCTGCCTCCGACATACACAGCATGTGTATATATCGGAGAATGGATCCTGGTTTTGTGAACGGTTTGTCCAGTTAAACAACAACAACAACAACAACAACAACAACAACAACAACAACAACAGCAGCAGCAGCAGCAGCAGCAACACAACAAAAACAACAACAACAACAACAACAACAACAACAGCAGCAGCAGCAACACAACAAAAACAACAGCAACAACAACAACAACAACAACAACAACAGCAGCAGCAGCAGCAGCAGCAGCAGCAGCACCAACAACAACAACAACAAAAACAACAACAACAACAACAACAGCAGCAACAGCGACAACAACAAAGTCTTCTTTTCATTAGTCGCTTTTTGTTTCAAATAAATTACGTCAATGCGCAGTTTAGTTTCAGAGCCTCTACTGTATTATATAACTCAAACTCCGAGTCGAGTTAATGTAGCGAAGGCCCTTTTTCTCGCGACAAGACTCATTTGTCTTTATTTTTAGGCCATCGACAGATCATTGGGGGGTGAGAAACATAATGTCATGGATACCAATCAAGCTGGCTCAAGAATCTAAAGGGAGAGCAAAATTTCGTTTTATTTGAATCATATGATGGCGTGTTGCTTTAATGTGCTATTTAAACAGATACCCCATTCAGTTTGGCTACCAACATGCCTGACTTTAAAATCTTATATTGATGTAATGTATGTATTAATCCACTCGTGCTTGCTTGCTTGCTTGCTCTTTGGTTATGTTCAATGTCCGCTAAAGCGGTTGCCGTTTTCGGAGACTATGCACCTCATCAGCTGATCTAGCCATCCACAGAAACCAAAATAGATTACGAAACAAACCCCAGTTACCGCCCAAATAGCCCAGTTCACTTCGCAAACGTATGTCATCGGCAGAGCTACAGAACAGTAATTTTGTATGCCCCAAAAACGACAGTGGGACAGAGGATAACCCAACACTGTGAAACATACCGTAAAATCCAACCGCGGAAGCATGGACATTTTACTGTAAAATCACGGAAAAAGAAAACATTGCTTCAAAAAAAAAAAACAACAGACCGATTCTTAAGTTAGAAGGAACGACAATGGGACAGAGGATGACCCGGCACTGTGAAACATACCGTAAAATACAATAGCGGAAGCATATACATTTGATCGTGAAATCACGGAAAAAGAAAACAGTAATTCCAACAAACAGACCGATTCTAAAGTTGGAATGGATGCCGTTTGGGCATAAACTAGGTCGGAACGTCAGCAAGGCGGTCTGATGGCAACATTAGGGATGGTTTACGTCCTTGGGCAGAAGAGGGAAATCATGATTACGTCCTATTTTTCTTCCCTTGCCACAGACCAATCAGACAAAATCGTACAAGAGCGACACAGCAACAAACGCATCTGTGACGACAGTGATGTCGTAAAAGTCCCTAACAATATTAGGATCGTGGCCAATGGTCTTGATTACGTAAAGGGCTCTGTGATTGGCTGCAACTAAACCTGAGTTGGNGGGGGGGGGGGGGGGAGGGGACAGCTTTCTAAAAGATGGACACAACTCGACTCCTTTTGTATGTTTGTATTCGTTTAGTCGCGTCCAATAAATGATACGTATTAAGGTACAATAATCCAATGTTAAGTGCCCATAAGAAGTAAAGCGTGTCTGAGTACTGCAAAGAGTACGATGCCAATCCATAGGTGTGTCTCCCCAGTCATGTGGCCGTATGCATAATTCTTACATTAGTTAACGTACTACAGTAACCACGGGAAACTCCCAACACATTAGTAATGTTCACCGCAATACCATAATAATAATTTATGTATGGGTTATGCATACTTCCACTGATCTCCACACCCTCATCACCCCCCCC
>JAWQUT010000130.1:476486-491384 GCA_033807755.1 Ellobium chinense | reverse complement strand
GCTAGACAAATTGTCGTCATCGCGGTCATTGAATTCGATTACCTCAGACTGTTCCCCACACTTACGACGTCACTGTGGCTAGTTAGGGCGTCGGACACCCTGCCAAGACGGGGAGACAAGGAAGCGGTAATTTACTGTAGGCATTTCGAATCTCTGCTCGGCATGGGTAATAGTCGGTCAGTAGAACAAAATTAAGGACAGCCTAGAAAAGAGACATACGACCTCGGGCGTATGCAAAACCCGCCCTCTTGAGGTCAAGCAAGTTCTACTAGATGGAGAGAGAGAGAGAGAGAGGAGAGAGAGAGAGAGAGAGAGAGAGAGAGAGAGAGAGGCGTAGTGAGAAGAGAAAGTAACGAGAATATGCAGAGAGCTAGAGAGCGAGGGAAGGAAGAATCGGGAAAGAAATATAAGGAGTGTGTTCTTGTCTTTTACATTAGACAATAGTCGAAGAACCGTAGGCAGTAACAAGCGATTAGCTCTAAACGCGACGTTAGACTTTCGTTGGAATTCTCACTACTAGACTACCTCCCCTTTCTACAGCTGAAAGGCGAATTCACAGAGAACAGACGCAAAACTGACAATAGTCAACCGATTCCATTGAGGCAGACAATGCGCTAGAGGCGACAGGGTAGGTCTATCTAATATACCACAGAGAATGCTTTCGACGCCATGAAAAGGACTACAGCGGCCGATCGGAAATTCCCCTATTCCGAAATAAATAAAAGTGCCCCCAGTTTTGCTGATTTTATGCGACAAAAACACAGGCAGGAACGTTCCTAACCCATCCTGAAAAATCTGGTCCTTCTACAACTACCACCAACGAAGGAGTAGAGAAAGGTTCGTCCTAAATCTGCCTTCACAGATAAATATTAAACTTAATTCATCTTACTTCCAAAATAAAAGTTTACGGCACGACTAATCTACTTGAAGATTTGAATCTAGTATTTCGCTATGGTGCATACAGCCTTGAGACTAAATGAAATGAAACTTTGTACTGACCATGCTGGAACATTTTCTAGCCAGTGTGTTCGTGCGAACTTCCATTCCGCGAGTGTCCGTGTGATACGACACTTTCATCTCCCATATGAAAATGATGTACACCTTTGGCCTTGGTACAATCTTGAAGAAACAAGGGAAGACATCTGCTTCACAAATCACAGCCTAAAAAATACATTTTTTTTTCAAAAACTTTAAATGGCATTCATTATTTTTCCACCTGATCATTTCTGTGGAAACACTGCTGGAATGTTGGGATTTTCAACCTCTGCAAGCCGCCATTACAAATTGTGTTTGATGTCTGAAAGCGAGAAAGGCTGGCAGACGACTGGTGCTGATGCATGCGCAAACTGTCTGGACCAATCGTCCGTTAGCCCAACCCGCTTTTTGACGTCACACATTGCAAGTAATGGCGGCGCGCGTATGATGTAAATCCCAACACTCCTGGTGTGTTTTCTGAGAAAATATCAGACGAAAGGAAAAATGAACGCATTTTGAACTTTATCAAAAAAATAATGTGGACTTGTTAGTTATTTGCTTCACGTTGCTTGTAAAGCAAGTAACTACCTCTGTCCTTTTAATAAGCCGGCTAGGTGGCGGAAAGACAGAACGCTGGTTTCTCGGTGTGAGAGATTTCAAATTCGAATCCTGCTAGGGACAGATTTCTCCTTGGGTATTTCTTTGCCTTGTGTGAAAGGCAGCTGCTCCTAAACCGCCTGGCCGGCGTTCGAACTTCGCCTCTGAGATAGCTATAAATGTACTGAAACATGATATTAGATCTAACACAAGTAAATCACAATCCTCCACCTCCATCCTCTATTAGTCGTTCAGTCAAGTTCGTAAATTATTAAAGGGCTAATATACCAATCGCAGCAGGATCTCTGAAAGGCAACATGACTCTTTTGTCTGAGAGAATTGCAAAGTACCGACCAGGCGACCACAAAGCACTATTTTGCTCCTTTGTCCAAGCATTCACTATGCTGCAAGACCTGAACGCATTTGTGACTGGATGTCGTCAAAAAAGCATTACCTGTCGAGTATTATGATTTTACAAACCGTCTGCTAAGGCTCCATACGTTGTTAAAGAGTATTGCTTGACGATCATAACAGTTTAACACAGTATTTCGTCGCTGGGAGATGGTAACCAGAGATTTCAAGCCTAAGCAGGAAATGGCCCAACGCCTTTTTAATCAGTCCGCCATAAGTGTTTTTCATGATGAATCAAGCATCCTCGCTGTCTCAATGGCGAACGGAAAAAAAAAACACCGCTACATACCCCAATCCAGCCTAAATATAGCTCAGTGGTCGACCTAAATTGGGAAATCCAAATCATATCCTTACGCGCACACCCCTCGTCTCACCCACGTCAAAATGTTTCACACTAACACAATTAGGTTACAGAATCCGATTAAAAGGGAGTCCCCGAAGGGCTCTGAAAGTAGACCAACCTCTGGCTTTAGTCCAGTGTCAGGGGAGAGATTCACACACCAGGTCCATTACTCATCCTGTTCATCGTCCCCTGTCCAAAATAGCCCCAGTGGGAATGGAATCCGACTTCAGAAAGTCGTAAAGTCTAGGAACTTGAGAAAGTCGTAAAATCTAGGAATTTGGATTCTGGAGTTCTGCAAGACTGAATTTCGAATCCACTAATTCTGTGGTGGTTTTTTTTTTTTTTCAGAGTTTTAGTCTTGTCCTGACACCCGAGTTCTCAAGTTTTATTAGGGAGTCCTGCAGCCCTCAACGATGGTCAGTTTTGTAGTTTGTGGCAACTCACCACGTCAAGAATGGTCAAGCTCGAATGTCAGTTCTGTACTTTCTGGCTGCGGACTATCTCAGGAATTGTCAAACTCAAAAGTGAATTGAAGGAGTTTGTTATTTCTTCTTTCAGAGAAAATCGGACGGAATGAGCGCTGTGACAGATAAACATGAAGGTTGCATTTTGTTTCACCTTTCTCGACAAAATGATGACAAAGATTTCAATGTTTCAAAGTCTGTAGCCGAAATCTGTGTCTTTGTGTCTCTTCACCTACTTCAGCAGAAGTGAAGACAGAGAAAATATAATATGGATAATATAATAGAATGCACTCATGTAAGAATTAAGCTTTCAGTCCACTAAGTCTTGACAGTGTCGCATCGTAGTCGCGAATTCTGCAATCCCTGAGTTCAGCAAAGCCCTCCAGAATGATTAATAATGGAAGAGTGAATAGTGAGAAAATCCGCCAAGAGGACTCGACGAGACTGAAGTACCAAATTTCGTTTCCCAAAGGCAGTGGTATTCTGAAATCTGGCCTTGTTTCCTTCCTTGCTCGTTGATCTTTCACCTTAAAAAAAAAACAACAACAACCTCAACGCTTAGAACCGAACGTCGTTAAGATATATCACGCAGTGTTAAGGGGAAGATTGTATACTGCCACCTAGTACTGATCACATAGTATGCTTGATGCAGGTAACGTTCATTCTCATGCTCATAGGTGGAGCCTGCGATCTCCACCATTTCGTCACAGAAGTTTGAGGAGGATGGAGGATTCCTTTGAGAATTATCCAAACGACAGTACTTTAGTCTAGCTCAGCTTGAAAGCCATCGTTCAGGGTGGCGGGTTGTTTAAGTATATCATGCTTTTCTCACTTTTCTAAGATTATGTTAGGCATCTTATTATGTATGTATCGTTCAGGTCTTCGAGAGAAGGCTAAGACCTATAGACCCTTCGCCTGGAGATCCGTGTGCTTCAAGGATCACAACCCCATCTCACTTCATCTTTTTCCTTCATGATAAGAGTATAGATTTTGGATATTACGGTCCCGAAAATCCCCATACCCAGCCAGCCTTACACGCGGAGTTTTAACTACCTCAGCTTATTCCCCTCGCCCAAATCGATTTAATTGAAAACTGTCCCAGGACGCCGTTAACTGGCACAGATGTATGCCCGTAACCAATCCAAACTGACGACATTGGCAATAACATTGAAAATGTATACATTCACCCTCGCTGAGACAAGGCTAAGGCTATTGCCCACAGTAAACAAAACTGTGACTTCCAGAAAAGGCCACTCTTGACGGAGATTATCGATCTGAAATGAGAAAAACTCCAAAATAAGATCCGGGCTCTATTCGTAAATCAAACGCTGTAATCTTGACCCATCCCTTTCCGTTCTCCACAAACTCACATACTGGCTCATTAGTAAAGATTAAATTTTCACCGAGATTAAATATAAATAGATGCGACGTAAACATCGGCAATCAACGTCTTAACTTGAATATTTCACTCATCCATTCAACCTTCCAGGATTAGGGACACAGCTCCGTGATAAACTCGACAAGAAATTTAAAAAAAAAAGGTCTCCTAGCAGTAGACTTAACTGCGAGGTAAACATCTTTCCGTGGATTGTTCGATTTGTTTCCTTTGTACTTTAAAGTTGACACTGTGCCGTTCTTTTTTCCAGGGAAGGTAAAAATTGCATCACATAGGTTATTATAATGGCAAATATGTGAGAATTCAGTCCTAACTGCCAAATGCCTTTATTTGTTAAGTGAATACATGCGGCAGATAGCCCCAAAAGATTCTTCTTAAACCAATCTCCTTTTGTATAAATATTCTAAACTGAACTTAGGAAATAGGGCATACGTTTTTACTAAAAACCCAAGTTACTGCAACTATTCAGGACGTTCGTGGACCATCCATCACAGAATAAATAAACGCATTATACAAGAATGCATTTAATGTAGCTAACAAAAGCTTGCATGCCGCATTGTTGCCCTAGTGGCTTGTTTTGTAAGGTTTAGTAAAAGAACAAGGTCGTAAACACTTCATGATGGAGGCACTGGGCGAGGTCGCATAGAGTAAAAGTAAGAACGATTCGATTACTGAGATCTGGGCCAATTTTACCACGGACTTCTTCACACCATTGAGCTCACAACAATTTTGGAAACAAAGGGAAATGGAAAATCTTCAGAGACGGCTGAACGGACGAGAGAGAGAGAAAGAGAGAGAGAAAAAAAGAGAGAGAGAGAGAGAGCGAGAGAGAGAGGGNGAGAGAGGGGGTGTCAAAGAAGTAGGATGGGCGATGGATGAGATGTTGTAAGAGACAGAAAGGTGGGAGAGAGAGAGAGAGAGAGAGCAGGAAGCACTGAGAGAGAGAGGGTGAGAAGAAGGAAGGACTGAGAAAAGATGAGGGAATTGGGTGAGAGAGAATGAGAATGTGGCAATTACGGATGACAAGAGTTGCGAAATAGGCTTAGGATTGTCATTGCGAGGGGAGAGAGAGAGAGAGAGAGAGAGAGAGAGAGGGAGGGACGAGGGAGGAAGGATGTAGATGACTTGAACGGCAGGACTACCATTACCAGTTCAAACTGTCAAAGAATGATTTTTAGTCAAAGCCTTGGTCCTTTCACGTTATCTCACTCACTCACTCACACACACACACACACACACACACACACACACACACACACACAGAGTCCATTTGCCGCAGAATGCTGCTCAACCATTGATGATGCAAAGACAAGATTTTGACATACTTTGCCATTTTGCACCGCCTACTTAATCCGTTGCATGGCAGTTTAAATCAAGATTTCAAAGACGAGGCATTATTAACTACTGCCGCACAATGATAAAACGCCTACCGCCCACGTGTCTCTTGAGACCTCTGTGACCATGGTAACAGTGCGGTGCTAATAGCCGAAGAGCGTACAGCACATTTTTTTTTTTTTTACTTTTCTGTTCCATCTACAAGATGGCATTTTATTACCGCTAATCCACATGAGGCCAAATTTCATTAACGGAAATAAATCGCTTCCTTCTCATGTTTTTTTACATCTTCCACGTCAAACCTGCTCTCGTTAATTAATGTGACAGGCGCCGATACAATGTTAAGAGCGAGGGAGGTAATTTAATAACTGGGAGAATTTTTAGAGTGTTCTTTCTCAATGCATCAAAGTTGTGGGGTACATTTTTGGTTGTTGCGCGTCAGTCACAGTAGTGAGGAAGCGTGCATATCTACTAGACATTTGTTAGAATTGTGATGTTATTTAGCTCACCTGAAAAGAAAGCTTGGCAAAATGGCGGCAACCATCTATAGTCTGAAATTTGTTAGTGGAATGTCTTATCAACGCACGTGTCCGAGGAGGATGTGGCAAAAGAATCAACGATAGTATGAATGCTAATGAATGAGGCAAAGATAGAAATATAGCAAACACCACTCGCAAATCAGCGCATTATTTTCTGTCTCTTCCGCATTACTCGCAGCCATCTTGACTTGCCTGGAGGCGGATACTTCCTTTGCTAAGGAAAGGCTGCGGCTTACCATTTCGTGAAATTGCAAGGACCAAATAAACACAGCCAATCAAGCTTTGGCCTCGGTAACAGTGACGAGCGCCCCACCTTTGTGACCACACCACCAATGTCTTGCGTGACCTTTGAGGCTACTCAGACTCAGCGACTAATGAAGCTATTCCGCTGATTAAAACTGCACCTTCATTGATCAGTCAGTGCAGTAACTTTCGTGACGACAGCTGCAACCATTCCGTGTCAAGACTAGAGGAGCAACCTAAGCGATCAAAGCGCCAGTCTTCAGTCTCCTGTCGCAGCCAGTTTCATTCGCGTAACTACCTCAGTGATCAAAGCAGCCACCCTTCGTGACCATTGCCGCAAATTGGGCCGCAACCAACGTGATAAAATAATATAGTGAAGATATCAGAGTGATCAAAGCACTCGATCTTTATTCAGTCTCACCCCTAAGCCGTGATTGTTACAGTTGTCTTAATGATCAGCGTAGTAGCGCCTGTAACCAGATATGCAGGTTAAAGCAACAACCATTGCTCTATTGATCAGTGGTACAGTGCATTGCTCTTGAGATTAAAGCTTGACATGGCGGATGACTCCAACATCTATTCAGTCCAACAGCCGTGAATGTTAGTTATCTCAGTGATCAGCGTAACAGTGTCTGCAACCAGAGACATGCATGCTAAAACAACAACCATTATTGTAATAGTCGTATTGCCTCTGAGATTAACAGCATGGCATAGCATGGCAGATGTCTCAACTTCTGTTCAGTCTCACAGCTGTAATTATTACAGTTGTCTTAATGATCAAGATAGCAGCGCCTGTAACCAGGGACATGCAGGTTAAAACAATAATCACTGTTGTAACAGTCAGTCGTATTGCTTCTGAGGTTAACAGCATGGCATGGTGGATGTCTCAACCTCTATTCAGTCTCACAGCCGTAACTGTTAAGTTACAGTTGTCTAAATTATCAGCATAGCAGTGTCTGTAACCAGAAACATGCGTTAGAACAACAAGCATTACCCTAAAGATCAGTCGCACTGCCCCTGAGGTTAACAGCATTACATAACAGGATGTCTCGATGACCGTTGTGGCGCTCTCCAGCACGGTAAGATTAGTTTTCGAGTTTGTAAGAGTTGCCACTTTAGGCAAATTGATACTGTGAGCAGTTGTAAAGTGTGTCAGGGTCACGGGTGAACACTAGGGTCATACGTTAATCAGGCAACATACATTTAAAAATTAAATTGCTTTGAAGTTAGCATCCCTATGGTGTAGTGGTAGCACGTTCAGACTTACAAACTGAGATGCCCTAGGTTAGATCCCCGATAGGGACTGAAACTTTTCTAGTGTTAGATTTCTTTTTTTCCGGCCTATCTTCTCAAAAGTTACCATTCACAGTAATGTGGTAAAATCCCTGGTGGCTCACTTCCTAAAATAACGTGTAACAGCTAAACAATTGTCAGATTAGGCTCACAGATCCCCGCCCCCTCCCCCCTTCCTTAAATGAACAGAATAGTAAAAGATTATGCCTTGTCACCCAGTTATAATATACATGGTCATCTTTCGGCTGATGGTGACATGCCATTGTATTTCGTATATAACTGCAAGTTGTTTATTATTCAGATATAATTAACACGAACTGACACTGGGAGAATCGACTTTTGTATGGAGAATACCACTTACAGCAGGAAGAAAAAGAGGAGAGTGCAAAAAGGGAGAAGTGAGATATAGGGAGAACAGGCAGCAATAATTATGGTAAAAAATAAAAAGCACAATCGAGAGAGAACTGAAGAAAGAGAGAAGGTCACAAAAAGGAAGACAGAATGCGTTAGGAAGGCAATGTTGTTGTTGTTAGGTCCGACAGTTGCTTAGAGCGAAACGACAACTGAAGAAATACAGGAGAGGGGGTAGACTAATCTACTTGCTAATACTCGAACCCGACCACACCACATTATACAAGTACTTTTCACCTAACGTAGTTTTCTTGTTAATGCGGGTAATAAACCAACGGATTGGCATCTCTTATCGGCCGACCTTCTCCAAATGAAGGCAACACAATCTCAGAAAACTGCGGGGGAATAAAAATGCTAACTCTTTACATTCCTCGGGTCAAACAGTGTTAGACGTACCCCGAAACACGAATAGGAATATCGAACATGGCCACTGCAGGGTCCACAATGGTCATATTTGCCGTGCCCAAATCAATGCGCTCTTGTGTTGACCTAGTGTTATTGGGTACGTTTACATCCTACGCTCAACCATTTAACGCATTATCGGAAATAGGCTAGGCCATGGAACAAACACAGAAAGCCGAAACCAGAACAAAGCATGGGATGTTGAATAGCACTTTTTGTTCTGTACAACTGTCGCATTTGTGTCCCTTTGTGTCGCATTTGTGTCCCTTTCTCCGGGATCGATGCCACGAGAAACGTTATACCGATTGCTTAATGTTAATTTAATTGTTAGCAATGACTGTCCGTGTTGTCACTATTGTGCCGGTCAGTGCATGATGGCATCAACCCAGGAACAAAAAACAGGAAAACATGAAATGTAGGGTGAATGCTCGTTGATAATTAACTATCATCAGACCTAAACGGAGATCCACGGAGAAAGAAATTATCAATGGCCGCAAATCTCACGTCGACAGTCAACGCTATATAACAACCACCCAAATGTAACCGGGTGGAAAGGCAATACAGTATAGTATTCTCTCTCTTATATTTAAGGGGGAGGAAGGTGAGCTTAGTCTGATAATTTTTCAGATGTTACATATTATTTTAAGGAAGTGTGTCATCAGAGATTTTACTAAATTACTCTGAATGGTCAATTTTGAGGAGAAGGGCCGAAAAAACCTACACTAGAAAATTTCTAGTCCCTGCCGAGGATCGAACCAGGGTCTCCCAGCTTGCAAGTCTGAACGTGTTACCACTACACTACAGGGACGCTAACTTCACAGGAAGTTAATTCTTAAATACCTACTACCTGAATCGGTCTCTAACTTCCAGGTGCGAACTTAGTGTTCACCAGTGACGCTAAAACACTTCCCAACTGCTCACACAAAGAATTAATGCTAAGTGGCATATGACCTGAGAGAAATGCACTGTTAAGACTGTTCCTTCATAAAAGCGATCAACTGCCAGACATAGAGGAGACAAATGAGATAACTACACCAGATATGCCCAGTGAGATTAGACCTCCAATGAAAGCTAAACAGAAGCAAAATTAATGCACATTGCAGGCAAAATGGCACAACACCTGTAATCAACACACGTGAGAACTAATTGCTTGGTGACAAATACCACTGCACAGTGGCATCTGGATCGAGGCTCAATTGCTCTGACCGTGGTAAAAAGATCTACACTAAATGCTCGTTTACAGCATCGCTGGGAGAATTGCTGGATGGCAATTAAATGCTCTGTTGGCACTAGATATGGTTTGATGTGAATGCCTTGGTGAGTCTACCCTGAAGAAAATAGGTCCAGAGTCGATGCTCTTGCGTCAGTAAGTTCGAGGGACTGTTCTAGTTCCAGCCGATGCTAGATAGGGATGGAATATTCCTGGATAGGATTATAATCAGAGACAGCAGGTTTAGACTTAAAAGTTCAGTGACAGCAAATCTGTTGTTAGAATATACAGTATTTGAAAGACAGCAAACGTCTTTTTTCATCGAAAAAAAAGTAAATTATTCTTGTATCTTTGATAACCGGGAAATACTTTGCCTTTGTGGGTTTATTATTATGAAACCTAGTCAACTATAAATAACGTCAGACTGACTGACGGGGTAGAATATTGGTAACCAAATTAGAGATGGAAGTCACAAGCTGCTCTCAGAGGTGTCCAAATCATCTCACGTCAACGTAATATGTCTAGAATGGGGGGCTGGATCGATATCGGTTGGAGCCTTGTCACTATGAGAGGAGATGACTGATGACACTAAGAGCGTTCCATCATTCATTAGTATGGAGACATTCATGTGCACTCAGATCGATACCGAGGCGTTGATGACTAGATCTAGACCAGTCCTGTGCCCAATTTATTTATTTATTTTTTAAAGTCTAGACCATTACTAAGAAATTCGTTTTCCTTCCCATCCTTTGCTCATCCTGTCTATCTACTACCCTTGTATCTTCGGATTCTTAACTAAACTAGTCTTAGCTGTCAATTGTTGGTTGGTACGCTTTCATTGTGTGTGTATCGCTACCATCGTTTCGGTATTGGCCATTGGTGTATATCTTTGGTCTTCGCAGTGGACTGGCCACCTTTATATATAACGTATAGTCAGCCGGCCGGTCATATGCGAAGACCGACGATATGTAACATTATATTTTGAGAGATACTTAAAATTGGTTGCGCTTTTTCTTCTTCTGTTTTCCTTTCCCAACCACAACAACAACGACTATTACTTCAACCATTGTTGAATACATTGTTCTAATACCATTGTTATTGCTATTACTACTACTTCTACTACTACCACCACCACTACTACTACTACTACTACTACTACTACTACTACTACGGGATAGCGAGGACGATAATTTGGACCACGTCGACCGCATCAACAACAGTTACTGTTACAGTTACTGCCATCTTCTATACTATTACTACTACTACTACTATTACTACTGCTATTACTGCTACTATTACTTCGATCCATCACTAGTACTACTACCACCATCACTACCACTACTACGATTATTACTAAGACGAGGACAGTTGCAAACATAATGTGATGGCAGCAGCAATTGCCACTGTTGTTACTACAACTACTACTGTAGTTCTGTAACCACTGCCATATTATTACTACTACTAATTATCACTCCTACTATTACTACTACTAAGACCACCACCACCACCATCACCACTACCACGACTTCTATTAATGGGTTCTCGATTAAGTGTGTCCTGGAACACTTAATGTGTTTTATACTCTTCTTGCTCTGCGCTCGTGATATTCCTCATCATTTCTCCCTCCTCTCTCTCACTCTCTCGTGCCTAGCCCATATCAACAGGTTCAGCATCATAACTGACTCTCACATGCACGCTCACTTCCGGACAGGAAACGGCACCGTTGCACGTGACAGGATGGCAATATTTCCTGCCAATAATATTTCTCAGACTTCCGCACCATCGAGCAAAACAGTCAATGTAATATAACCAGCGTCTCCTATCCCCCCACCCCCCTCCAAAAGCAAGAATGTCCCCATCCGCACATTTCACTTTCGGGAAGGATATTTAATACGTTTCCTCTTCCCAACCCCTCTCCAGTACCTCCCCCGGGAAATTACTTTAATAAAATCTCCGTCCGGCTACCCGTCCCCACCCCACCCCAATCACTACCACCCACCAGTCAAACGTTCTCTCAAACGATCTCTTTCGTTTCAGTGATTATTTTCCCTAGTCCCTCAGTGATGTTGCTACTATAGAAGGACCACCCCCTTCCTTCCTCGTGCTTCTCCTACCCTCTTCCCAAGCCAATCGAATCGCAGAGGAAAGAAACATCACCAGCCTCGGCGTGTTTACACCTAGATTTATTGGAATGTGTACAATGGAATCAGTGATGCCAGATTGGCTAATGCTGGCTACCTTTCAATGATCTTGGCGCTTTTTTTTTTAAAAGCCATGGCTGCTTGGCTACTTTATGACTACTTTCAAGGAAATTAATTTTTGTGTAAAAAAAAACAACTGTCCCTTAAAAGATAATAGAATATTGTTTTCTCCAAAAGTTTTTATTTTCTCTCAGAAATTAAATTAAAGAAAAAAAAACCACAACAAAACAACCGAAACTTTCGATGGAGTGCTTTTTTAAATTTTTTCTTCTTTTTTTTTTCTTTTGACACTTGTTTCCTTGTTTCTCTTTGATATTTTAATGTCATATCTTGCTGAATGACATTTCTCCATATTTCACACCCCTGTTTGGGATAATATTTGATGTTATTTCCATATTTAAAAGGCTGGCTCCTTTTCAGGGTATTGAAAGCGTTGTTTATTTTTTTTTGGCTACATTTCAAGCGTCGTTTGGCTACTTCATAAACTCAGACCTGGCAGCATAGGTCAAGACTTGGAGTCAATGAACGAGAGGACGGACCACCCCGACTAAAATTAACCATTTCGTGAAATCGGGGTGAAACATGAATCTGAAAAGGCTATAAAGCGTAAACTGAGAGTTTCTCATTTTCGGGGAATCGCGGAGAAAAAGAGATGACAACAACAGAGGGGTAGAAGGGTTAAAATTCCACAAAGAGTAGAGAGAGAGAGAGAAAGAGAGAGGAGAGAGAGAGAGAGAGAGAGAGAGAGAGAGAGAGAGAGAGAGAGACTGCATCAGAGTTAATACTTCATCACTATCGGATTGATAATGGCAGATGAACTTAAGAATACTTTTACAAGAGAAAACACTCAAGAGGAGCTGAAGAATGGGAAAGCGAGAAGAGAGAATGGGAAACGATGTGAGAGAGAGTCTCAAAGAGAGACGCAAAGCTGCCAGAGAACCAGAGAACCAGAGAGAGAGAGAGAGAGAGAGAGAGAGAGAGAGAGAGAGAAGGGGTGGATGTGTCTGAAAGTCATGACAACACCAGTTTCCACCCTCAGGCTGAAGAGGTCGATAATCCAAAGAATCGCCATGAACACAATCAGGATGCACGTGATGGAGAGATCAATACCTATCGTTACAGCAGTGCAAGAGAAGAAACAGAGAAAGAGAGACGGAAACATGGAGAGAGGGAGAGAGAGAGTGAGAGAGAGAGAAAGTGAGAGAGAGTGGGAGAGAAAGAGAAAGAGAGAGAGAATGAAAGAAAGAAAGAGAGAGGCTTAAGAGAGGCCAAGAATAAGAATGGGTTCTTTCCAAAAACGAAGCTGTCGCTTTGAACACAACACCCCCTTTGTTTGATACTGTCGAAAGGTTAAAGCAAAACACAATTATCAACAAAAGACCACAAAAACAAGATGATTTCATTTTGCATCATTCCGATGATGTTTCTGTAAATCGGTTACTGTTTAAGACGGTTAAATGAATGGGCATGTCAATTTTGTAGATATTCGGTATGCTTGCCTCTTGTGCTTTTCCATTTTCCATTTTGTTCTCAAGGAATTCCTTAACGTCTGTTTAATCACCCCATTTATCAATTTTATATTTCAGTTCGCCACATTTATCTTTATGTATGTTTTCATAAATATTGATCATCATTTAAAATGTGGCAACTACATCAATTACAAAACATACAGGAAGTAATAAAATTTGAATGAAAGTCTCAGTCTATTTCATTTCATACACACAGCACTTTTTTAAAAAAAAATTCTAAGCAACAGCACGCTTTTCATTTTCCAGTCATTTTTTCTTTTACATATAAGAAATATTAGCCCTGGCTTTCGACGGATTGAAACAGCTCCAAATTCTGTATACAAATGCAATCAATGACTAAGAATACGAGGACAAACTTGTATTGGATGCTGGGAGAGAGACAGAGGTCAGAGACCGCAAGACCAACCATCACAATCGAAAGGGAACTCTCGCTAGGTTTGTGACTGTTTAAGCTTGAGTAAATAGTAGTAGTAATGAAGGCTAAAATAGTACGGCCGTATCACTAGATCATCAGACCATGCTGAGACAATTCCGCATGGCGCCATGTTGGGGGACAAACTGAAAGGATCTCCGGGGGNGGGGGGGGGGGGGGGGGGGGGGGGGAACACCAGCTGAAAAAAAGTTAGATACTTATTATTCCGAGGAATAAAGTCAACCGGGAAAAATAAAAAATGCCAGTTCTAAAGTGGTAAAGATGATGAAAGATTGATGAAGATCAATTGCTGTAGTAGTCTCTGGTTGAATAGAAGGCATTGCTAATATTTTAATGTGGTGCAGTTTGCAGATCTTACGAACTGCATTATGGGATGAGTGAAATAGCCAACCTGTGTTATTCATATCTCTATATCATACGTCATGATGTAAAAACCAGATCTTCACAAGTCAGAAATGTGTATTGCCGGTGCTGTATAACCAGACAGTTCAGAAACATTGTTTACGCGCGTGCTCTCGATCACCAATTACTTCTTGATGATCTTTTCGACATCCTGTTCGCTTGATCAGCGTTGGCTTTTTTATTTTCCCGACTCCCTTTTTTCCTAGATACAAAAAGTAACTGACATTTTCTTCCGTTGACTTTTTTTTATCTGGAGCACCATAATGAGAAGCTGATGAAAGAATAGCTCGGAAGACAACGTTAGACTAGAGTAGAGAGCGGACAGACCTGTGGCCGTATGCATAATCCTTACTTCGGTTAATGCACTGCGATATAACCATGGGAAACTTCCAAAACATTAGTAGTGTTCACTGTAGCTGACGCAAGGATTATGCATACGAGATACGACCACTGGACATTAGTGAATACCATGCAACGGCTACAGCTGGGAATTTCGTTAGAAAATCTTCATTAATGCCCTGAGGAATCACTGTTGTGTGAGATGAAGAGAGAAGAGGTGAAGATGAGGTGAGGCCAGGCCAGGCCAAGCTTATGCCATGAAAATCACTGTATAAGTAACACAGCAGGTGTGAACTCAAATTGTTATTACAGGAGTGCGTGAGAAGAAATATTATTGTATATGTATACAGCCCAGAGATCTTTCACCCCCCCCCC
>JAWQUT010000130.1:447872-468037 GCA_033807755.1 Ellobium chinense | reverse complement strand
CCTTGTCCCTTCTGCGGGCCTCCTTGTTCTCTGAGAGCATGAAGGATTGGGATCCAGTCAAGAAAAAGGCGCTTTGATTCTTTAATGATTAGGAAGCGGCGAGAATATCAAATAAAAAGGAGCCTGTGCGGGCGGCAAAGGGTAGCGGAATCTCGCAGAACTTTGCGTTCTTTGATTTTGCTGGCCCAAAGTACATAATTATTAGGGGAGGATTTAATCAAGTCACACAATTAAATAACTCTGACGAACTGACAGCACAATTTCATAGCCGACGGGAAGCAACGATTAATGAACTGCGCTGAAGTATATCGATTGGGCCCGGGGAGAAAAACTGGAGCGTTTCCTCAACTTGCTTGGCTTGAATTGTTATAAACCATCTGGCAATGCAAATTTATTCTGTATGTTCCTCGAAATGATGCAGTATCAATAAATATGAAGCAAACAGGCTACGGCCTCAGTCGTCAACTTGAGGCGAGAAGACGGTAGTTTTGGGAATGGATTCTTGTCCAGATGTTATGGTCCCGGCCAGACAAATCGATATCCTTGAAGTGTTGAGAAGTGTCAGATCTAGACAAGATATATTATTTTCCAGAGTGTTTTCTCCGGTGTCTACATAAAGTCATTTCTCTGTAGGCCTTCGTAACATTCATCAACAGCCAAAATCTGGGCCGTGGTTAGAATTTCAAGGAACTTGCAATATGGTGACCCTAGGATATCATGAATCTCAGCTTGATGCTGATGTTTACAGCAAACTTACAGTGAAAGGCTTTATACGGAGTAGACGGTAAAATATTCAAGATAAAATTTATTGTCCGAAACACACACACACACACACACACACACACACACACACACACACACACACACACACACTTATACAAATATATGTGCGTGCTCGTACATAATATAGTTTGTGCACACAAGGATCAGAAGGCTCAGGTCAGGAATTTAACATATACATGTAAATGAAATTAGCACGTTTGGGGTGCAGCAAATACGAATTTTAGTAGGGCAGCAAGGAAAGTAAAATAATTTGTAGTATTGACAGAACTTTTGGGGTTAGTGCATACCGGATCTGAATCCAGTGGAGTTTGATTGATGATTTCTCCTGAGCTGCAGGCCCATGCCAAAGTATTAATGCCTACTAATGTGTCTTTTTCCTCTTAGTCATTGTTCTAAGGTAAAGTCATACATTTTACAAAATAATAGACACAAATTGGCTCGCCCATATTTACGAAAGCCAGCATCTTATGGACAGTATAGCAACAAAATGTTGAACAGTAAGAAAAAGAACGCACCGCTCTTCCAGATACGAACGAAATCATGGGAATGATTACATTACAAGAGCAGTAATACGATGGAGAGGTTTCGCGTTTATGGGTTGTTTATCACGATCGTCGGTACCGAATACTTATGCGAATCACAGGTGTTCTCAGTTACGACATACAAATCGTCTGAAAGATCCACACCGTTTTTTATTTCTCTATTTTTTTGTAAGACTTACATAACAAAAACAGCATAAAATAATGTTTGGTGTTTCTGTAGACATGCTAGACTGAAGTACTGTTACCGAAAATTACCGCAAAGACGTAGCTCTTTGTCCTTTGGGAAGGTGAAGCCACCAGTGGTAAACTTATGTCAAAATCACAGCTGTACTTGGCATACCGTACTTAAAATGATATCGACTTTTCTTGCAGTTATACACCTACATTTTTTTTCGATATACCAATCTCAAAGAAGTGTTTTACACATTTTAGTTCCAGTTTTCGTTCGATGTGCATTTTAGCAGTTTGGCGTGCAATACCCACTTCCAATCTAAAGGGAGCTGCACCATAATTGTACACCAAAGCGTTCCAGTATTTAGCAAATAAAATACGAACGAAAATTTAAATTATGTAAACCCCCCACTCTTTATTGGCCAGAAGTTACGGACTCGGGGAACGAAAAATCGTAATCGTTTAATCGATGCTCTAGTGTATCATAATAATATTAGATTCGAAAAAACTTAAAGTGTAGAATCCCGATCGCACCGGGTTTGAAAACAGGAACAGCCATGAGTCAGTGAAAACTACCGGATCAAAGTATTAATCAGTCTCCACATTAGACCTTTAATAAGTGTGATCTGATATACCATTGGTACTGTATTCGACTTTCAATGTCATTATGTAGTGATCAGTTGAAGATAGGTTAATATATTCGATTATACCAACACAGTTCCATCTCCTGAAGCGCCATCTTTTGTTGTCAGGGAAGATAATGTCGTTAAAGTCTCTCATTGATTGACATTACACAATTCTGATTGAGTTAGCATAGGCCATAAACTGACAGAAAAATCGCAAGGATTAGTCCAGTGCATCGGAAAAAAAATAACAACATAATGTCTTTTCAACCTTTATGACAAAATCCAATGAAGTCGCACTTTCTTTTAGTAGTGCTGTAATCTGTACTGAAGCAAGGTCGTCCTCGCCTTCTTATAAGATAGTGGCAGGTTATAGCCTACTAGTACAACACCCGGTACCTCTTGGCCTGATCCCTGGTCTGATGTCAATCAAAGGTAAATTAAACTGTCATTCATATTTATTTGTTGCTTCTGCTGCGTAATATTATTAAGTGAATATGTGTTTTATTTTCCCTTATGTTTTACAAAAATCCACTGGGCTGATTGGTTTTTCGAAAAAAAAACCAAAAACACCAAAAAACAAATAAAGCGGAGAGAAATAATGGTAAAATATTGCTCAGACTTCCTGAATTCTGTTTTTGCAGTGAATATAGCCAGTGGTTATAATCTTTATCTCAACCAAGAGATCAAATATTTCCACTAAATGACCCGAAGATCGTGGTTCGATTCTTGCTATGGTCATGTTGAAAATGCCCCAAGAAAGTATTTCATTCCTATTTTCCTGACTCCACCCGCCTGTGGAAATGGGTTCCTGACAACCGGGGATATCTGCTTGTAGTAGACATAGACTTTACCATCTTAAACGCGCAGAAAATTATTTGTGCAGCTGAAAGATATGAAATAAAATGAATGAATGAATGAATGAATGAATGATTGAATGAATGAATGAATGAATGAATGAATGAATGAATGAATGAATGAATGAATGAATGAATGAAACCTTGATTTTTGTTACAATTTAGACTTGCCATTGGTCAAAATCAAATTATCTGTAAATGGAACATCCGTAGCTAAAGCGACATCAGCGCCAGGCTGTTGGAAAGATGTAAAATAATTTGTTGATGCTATTCAGCCAAACCAACCGCACGCACGATTGCCAAGGGATGCCCCTGTGACCCTCCTATCTAAATCATTCCCTCCTTATTCCGTTTAGATTTCTCGTTGCAAATATTCTCCTGGCCAAGACATCTTGGACTCCCTCTCTCTCTCTCTTCTATGTCCTCCTCTTACTCTCTTCTATGTGGGTGTGGGTGTGTGTGGGTGGGGATGTATTATTACATATTGTGTGTTCGTGGTTGCTTGTGAGTGTGTGTGTGTGGAAGTATGTGCGTATGTATGTGTGATAGCGAGGGAATGTGTGTATTTGCACAGATATTTATGTTTTGTAAGCACACTGTAACAAGACAAATTTCCCTTTGTGGACAAATAAAGTTATCCTTATCCTTATCCGTATCCTTGTGTTCTCTTACTCTCTCCTCTCAATCCTCTCTCTTCTTGGGCCTCTCTCTCTCTGTTTTCTCTGTCCTCTCACTCATTTCTCAGTCCTCTCTCTTCTCGGTCTTATCTCTCTTTCCGCTGTCTTCTCACTTCTCTTCTCAGTCATCTCTCGTCTCGATCCTCTCTCTTCTTAGCCCTCACTCTCTTTTCTCCCTCTCTTCCGTCCTCTTTCTGCTCAGTCTGTCCTTTTCCTCTACCTTTTGTCATCTCATTCTCTCTTCTCAGTCCTCTCTCTCTCTCTCTCCTTCTATCCATTCACTCTCTCCTCTAAGTCATCTCTCTTCTCAGTCTCCTCTCTCTCCTCTATCCATTCACTCTCTCCTCTAAGTCATCTCTCTTCTCAGTCTCCTCTCTCTCCTCAATCCATTCACTCTCTCCTCTAAGTCATCTCTCTTCTCAGTCTCCTCTCTATCCATTCTCTCTTTCCTCTAAGCCATCTCTCTTCTCAGTCTGTTCTATCCATTCATTCTCTCCTCTCTCTTCTCGGTCCTCTCTTTCTCTTTCTCCTCTGTCCTCTCATTCTAGCTTCTTGATCCTCTCTCTCTCTCTCTCTCTCTCTCTCTCTCTCTGTCCTTTCACTTACTCTTCCTAGTTATCTCTCTTCTCAATCCTCCTCGCTCCTCTGTTCTCTCTCTTCTCGGTCCACTCTCTTCCTCTCTCCCGCCTTTTCTCTCTCCTTCACACTGTCACTGAGTCTGAATCACTTCCTCCTCCTCCGTCAAGTACAACAACCCTGTCCGACTCACCACTCTTATGTTCTTCTACCTACTGTTCAAATAAAGATTCTCATCGTCATACTGTTATCTTGCCTTTCTTACCATCTTTTCCATTTACTTTTTCTACCACAACAAATTACATTTTTTTTCTTTCTTCTCATATGTGACTGTTCATTCACGCCTTCTCTCTCACCTCCTTCCCACTCTGTAGTCCAGATCTGCACGATCACCAATACCAATATCCAGTCCAGCTTTCTTTTTCCCCCAATCCCTTTTTTTTTTTCGGCGTCCGCAACCTTCCGTTCCTGTCCAGTTTTCTTTTCGTCTCCGTTTTTTTGGTGTGACTGTTTTCTTAAGAGATCGTGGCCAGTAACAGTCATGGAAGACGTATAAACATTCGGTCTAATGTGTAGACACCGCTAAGAGGAAATGAGGTATCACGGGGGTCTACAAATGGAATTTTACCAAAGAAACTGGTTTTAGCAATGTGTGCGAAGCAAGTTTTTTTTTTGTTTCGTTTTTTTAGTTGCTTTTTTTTTTTGGAAGTAGAAGGATGAGGAAAGGTTGAAGGTGATTTAGAATGGAGGTGGGGGGAGAAGGAGACAGAAGAGAAAAAGATGGTCTTTCAACTGCTGTACTTAAAGTGGGAGAGGGGTACCTTAAGATAGGCTCAGACTTGCAGAGATCAGAGAGGGCCTGAAGAATGACGGGCAGAGGGACAATCAGTAACATCTCTCTCTCTCTCACTCCCCCTTCTCTGTCTGTCTGTCTGTCTGGCTGTCTGTCTGTCTGTCTCTCTGTCTCTCTCTCTCTCTCTCTCTCTTCCCCTCTTGGTTAGTGGGTCTAAGAACGGATGAAAAAACACAGAAAGAGAACAGAGAAATAGTCTTTATCCGGTCTTTGAGGTCATACTTGACTAACGCTAAAAACAAATGCAAAAAAATATCCAGTAATACAGCATAATCAACAGACCAACATTAATAACAACAACAAAGCAATGTCATAACAAGGCACACTATATTAGGCTACTTAGTCTTTGTGTTTGTTTTAAAATTATTCAACTTTTTTCAAATATTGTATATGAAACAATTACATGAATACAAATGCATACTGTCATACAAACTTGGGGATATAATATACAGTACTAAGACTTTCAAAAATGTCCACATCAGTTTAAATTAACACATGGTTATAAGACTGATAATCTGTAGCTCAGTTTCAAAGAAGTGGCCCCCTATAAAACGTTACTCTGGATACTGTAGGGTTAAATTGAAATTTGATAAGTTTGGTGTCCATGAATTTCCGAAATGACACCAGTTGTTTTTATTTTTGCCAATGACTTTTAGTTGAGATATTGCTGGTAAATTTTGGGTTTCGGTTGTAGATACATAATGTTCACACATCTAGCCCATCTCAAAAAAAAAACAACCTTCCACTCCAGACTCGAAAGTAGAGTTTAGGCTTTGGCACAGCGCCCCGGATATGTCCGAATCAAATATCCTAAACAATATATTACAGCCTATCTCCCCTTTATTATTTTGCTTGATAGCTTCTGAAACAATCGTGTTATCCCTGAAAAGTAAGAGAGCCCAGGACGCGGTCCGCTGTAGGAAGAAACTGGGAGATGAAGATTGGAGCAGACTGGTCGGGTGCCAGGAGATTTCCATGCCTGCAAATAAGATCATAAATCAACACTTTGCTGTCATAAACGGGCCTGCGTCCAGTGTAATGGGCAATCCGGCAACTCTCTTGAAGAGAAGCAGTGTTGTCTATACTGACGGTATTGGTAGTGGATCAAGGAGGGAGACGAGAGTAAAGGACTCCGCACGTTCGGGAGTCGGGCTGATATATTTTTTTTTGGAAGGGGGGATGAGGGTTCCAGTCTGTGATCAATACTTGTGCGCCTAACCTTACAGGATTTAGGGGTAAACAAGCTGGCAAAGATGTTTTTATTGGTAAGGTTGTTTTGGGAGGTATCGTATGCATCTTTAAAAGTATTGTTTTAATTATAACGAGCGAGACGGAATGATTTTTTTGCTTTAGCCATCCTTTTGTTCCTTCATCTTCTCCTCACTCTCCTCTCCTTTTTCCCTCAGTTCTTCTTAGGCTAAGATAAGATAATATAAGGTACGATAAACTTTATTTATCCATTTGAAAATTTGTCTCGATCGAGTGCATAACAGAGATTACATTAAACAGTGAAGTGCAGTCATGAAAGTAAACTCGTACAGATATAGTATACAATCGCATCTACACAGATACACACACACACACACACACACACACATACACACACACACACACACACACACACACACACACACACACACACACACACACACACACAAGAATATAAACATACGTGCAGACTAGGAGCAGGGGTCACAGGTCAGGGGAAAACATGGTATTCATTCCTCTGTTTCCTTCTTCTTCCTCCTCTTCTTTCTCCTTCGTCTGTTGGAATTCGGGCACCCACGAACCCAGAAGTGTTGCCAAATTTTCTGGCTTCCTCACTGACAGTGTCAAATGCAATCAGCCTCCAACTCCTTGCGAGAGTTTGTCCTGATCTCAAATTCTGGCCTTCAGACGATGAGCTGTTGGGAGAGTGAGTTCAGAGACGGACATGGAGGAAAACGGCATGTCAATGAGAATATTAAGCACAATTTTGACGAAAGTGGAAAGAAAGACTGGGAAAAGCTTCGAGAATATCAAGACTGGGAAGAGTGAAAAGCGAATGTAGATATGCGAAGTGAGGAATAAAGAGGAGGACGGAGGACGGGAGACAGGGAAGAGATGAGAGTGAGAGAAAAAAAAACCCAGCTGAACTTTGCTGTATATGCCAAATGCGATCAGCCTGTGACCTATAAAAAAATTAAATTGTGTTCGGTGCTTCTTGCTGATCAAATTCAAGGACGAAGAAGACGGTATGCTATTTGTTAAGAGTGAAAGGGAAATATGAAAATTTAAAAGTTTCTTCCTTTCGGGAAAAGGGAGCAGGAAAGATGACGGAAATGAGGAGATTAGAAGATTTAGAAGTAATAACGTGCGAAATCAAAAAGATGATGAAGACAGACACGACAATCTTTCGTGATGTTTCAGAACAAAATTTCCAGACCCACCAGACTAGCAGCCTGGGACAAGTAAAAGACTGAGGAGAGGACCCCGTGGCCAAAACGTTTCATCCAAAGACTGAACTCTTTTCTAACGATATGTTGGCTTATGGCTATGTGTATATAATATGTGAAATAACAGGGTTCTGTGGTGGCATTAAAACGGTTACAGTCGCTTTGTAAAGTAACCTCGTTGTTTGCTAGGCCTTTCCTTCTGCAGTAGGACAAAACGTGCATTTAATAAGATCTTGATGATGTCCCCTATCTTTAAGTCCGGTAATCTATTCGGAGTGAGTACATTGGCTGGACAGCCTGATAACACCTTGCAGAATATTCTGCCGGACTATATTTTTTTAACCGAGATGAACGTTGCTTTTTTTTCGAGTATCCTCCCCTTTCCGACTGTTCAAATGATTGAACTGAGTTTAGTTTTAAAATTAGCTGATTTCCCTCTAGCTCACTCGCTAAACACGATGACTCAAAATCTGAAGAAAAAATCAACTTTTATATGAAGCAGTCTGTTAGTAACTTCCAACTTTCTTTTCGGTGCTGTTCATCTGTAGCTAACTCTTTTCATCAGGTTGATATGACTGGAAAAAAAAAGAACCACAAAAAGCAAATTCCTGTTGCTTTTTTTAAGATCGGCGAGAGGCAAACTACAGGGCTGTGTCACATACGGGCAACTCTTAGTCTTGCTGTCCAGCCAAAATACTTTCCCGGAGGTATTCTAATTGTCCAACCAAACTATTCTTGTTCTGATATTTCATTGTAATGTCTTTGGCTACAGTCAGCAAAGTGATGAATTGTTGAGGCAGTTATAGAGCACGTAAGAGCAGTTTTCAACGGGAACAACAAATTGTTTATACAAGTTTGCCTGACTCAAACTATGGGCCAATGTCGTTCTTGATTTGAGTCGATGATTTGAAGCAGTGTACTTTGCCTTCGTTTATCTCCTTAATGTGTATAGATCACAACTGAAGATGGAGCCAGAGTGGAAGATAAATGCTAAGATGATTATTTGCTTCATTCTGATTACTGTTGCATCTCTTTTTCCCACCCGCCTACCCTCAAAAAGTATTTAGCTGGTAGCCAAATTTACGATCTGAAACAAAGCTGGATTTAAGGCTACGCACATTCAGTGTTCTTTATCATAAAAAACTTAGGCATAGCTATTGAATGCTGTAATGGATCTAGAGAAGATGCTTTAGAAAAGGGTTGGGGCACACATCGATCGTTTACAAGAGAGAGGTGCAGGTTATCTTCTCCTGTTCATGGTCTGGCTTCTGATTAAAGGACTTCGGTAGAAACAAAAGCTGTGCTATTTTACCATGGCACAAGACAGTGTAAGAGAAGGTTTAAGACATTTAGGGACGCGGTTGAAGAATCTAAAGTGCCGTGTTTATATTAAATGCATGTATCACTTCTCTCCTTTCGTCTTAACCATTCCATTTTTGTCATTGCAAGCTTCTATTTTTGCCGAAAGTAGAGAAATTAGGTGGGGAACGATCGCAGTCAAAGCTCAGATCTATAAGTCTGGAGTCGAAGTAAAGAAGTATCAAAAGCAGTGATATTGCAACCAATAAACTTAAATGAATTGGAAGACAGACTACAGTCTGTTCTGTTTTACATCATTCAGGTAATTCGTGGAAAATTCAGTGTTTAGCCAGAAACAAACAACATCATGAGATACATGTTTTCGTCTGCACAAAATCAATCCCAGGTTCCCCAGAGAGATTGTCCGACACGATGGATGTCCGGTCAACCCCACAGATAATTTATTATGTCCAGATTTTTTTCCCTATCTTTGTGTAAAATTATTCTCCTTACCATTGTTTATTCTCCGCCATGATGGAGTGTTACGTCCGAATGAGGAGAGAACTTGTGAAATTAGTCACTTTGCAGGGGTACCAGAATCGATTGGACCCATGAACGAAGGTTGTATTTACTCACAATCTGTTGAATTTTTGTATCTCGCAAGAACGTGACGCTATGTATGACTCACAAGGATCTATATCAGTGATATCACTGAATGACTGGCTCAGGGGTTCCCAACATGGGATTTGCTATCTTTAGTGTTACGCTATGCTAAACCACGGAGATACGTGAAGATTTGCAGAAATACAATTCACTGACTGATCTCACTTACTTGACTGAGACCATGTGAATGATACTAAGACATAAGTACGCGGTGTTGCTTGGTGGTTTCAAGGGGTAAGGAATGGCTAATAACTCTTTGACTAGAATTCTGTGGGCACCACAGCCAGACTCGCAATATAGTCGTCTGACTGGCCCTTCATCACTTACTAGATACTGTGTGAACATTATAATAGTCTAATCGTACCTGCCTTACATGCCCACAGTTTTCATTGACATCGTAATCACTTGTGAGTCAAGTAAAAAAAAAAAATGCCGTAAGCAGCATGGCAATTATGTGTGTCTAGCCCATGTCATACTATCTCCCTTGATAATGCATTTTCAGGTCTTGCATGGGTGCCACCTGGAGGCTCTCATGTAACCTCAAGGGTACATATACCACAGTCTGCAAACCTCTGGCCCAAGGAGTCCAGTGTGATTACCGTTCCTCTCTCTGCAAACAAATAGGCTTAGTCTGCAAGGATTGTCAACAGACGGAAAAAACTGACCCCAGCTACCAGCCTGTTGTTTCTGTTTGTATTGTGTCAGCTAAATGTACTTTTATAGCTAGTACTCAGACTGTATAGTACTTCACAAGATGAGGCCAGGAAAATAATTATATCTGTGCTTATCACAGTCCTGATGAAGTCTTCTTATGCTTCTTACCTTTGATCTACGGAGTAGTGACTAACGAGTCAGCTGAATGTACATTTATAGCTAATATTCAAACTGCGCAGCGCTTCATTAGATAAGGCCAAGAAAGCCTGGTTGTATTTATCAAAATCCTGATTAAGCCTGAACAAGTATTATGTTCTGCAAATAAGGTCTACGGGGTGGTTTCTAAACTGTCAGCTGAATGAACTTTTATTCATAGATAATACTCAAAATGCATAGCGCTTCATATAATGAGGCCAAGAACTCTAATTCTGTTTATTACAGTCGAAACGGATATTATGCTCCGCACCTTTGATCTACAGACTAGTTACTAAAATGTTAACTATTTGTTTGAATCAAGGAGACAATTTAATCGACTACTCGAACCCTGGTGGAATCTAATCCCAATGACTGAAATGATAGCATGGCCGAGGAACACAGAAGAAGAGGAACCGTCCACATATAGCAAAATACAGGCATAAGATCAAGTTTGGCTAGTTGCATGAAATGATGTCCACATGAAAACAAAGCGAATATGACAAGTCTACACGGCTTGAAGTTTAAATTTCCTTGTTACATGCTTTCACCCTATGCAATGCTCCAATTTCACAATTCAAAATATGGGAATAATGTTAAAACTCTGTAGAGAATGTCTCAAAGAGGTGAGCGCTACCAACAGCGAATAAACAGCAGCCAAGTCTTCACTCTTTCCCTTGTCTGTTGGGTGTCTTTAAACAGAAAATGTGCCATGCCAGTCGTCAACCGTAGTCTCAGCATATACAGTATAAATCCTAATCACTAACTGACTGCAGAATTTGGCATGTTACTCACATCAGGAAAGACGGATAACCCAATATGCACTACAAATATTGAAAGACAGAAACGATAAGCATCTCTTCACATCGACAGGGGACAGATGGATGTACTCTGTGTCCTTTCGCGATGCTTGCGGACATTTTGAAATGAAAGCCTCAAGTTGTGTTTCTGTGTCGGCCAGCGGAAAGAGACATTCTTGATATTATTATACGGTCTTGAAAATTAAAAGAGTTTGGTCCTGAGAACGTAGTCTTGTCTCAAAATCAAGCCAACCATGTGATCCTATGTAAAATGTTCGTGCTGTGCTTTCGGCAAAGAGGAGCTACAACTTCTTGAAACACGATCCATTCGTTTTAAACCTCGTACAAAATATTTACTTGGCAGTAATATGAAGTGGCATCTTAAAGTTTTAATGCTTAAAATGTAATGAACATTTTCAACACAGCAGCAGGAGCAGCAACAGCAGCAGCAGCAGCAGCAGCAGCAACAACAGCAGCAGCAGCGGCAGCAGCAGCAGTAGCAGCAGCGGCAGCGCACCAGCAGCAGCAGCGGCGGCAGCAGCAGCAGCAACAGCAGCAGCAGCGGCAGCAACAGCAACAGCAGCAGCAACGGCAGAAGCAGCAGCAGCGGCAGCAGCAGCAGCGGCAGCAGCAGCAGCAGCGGCAGCAGCAGCAGCAGCAACAGCTGCAGCAGCAACTGAGGCAACAGCAGCAATAATAGCAGCAGCAGTAACAACAACAACAACAACAACAACAACAATAACAACAGAAACAACAACAACAACAACAATACTGACGAGCTTCAACTCATCTGGAGATGAATTATTAAGAATTAGTCATTTAAGCAAAGGGTCAAGTTGTAAACTTCTTGTACGAAAGAAATAGTAAAGTATAAAGTATGCTATCCATGCCCGCATTGAAACTCTTTGTTTTTCTTTGGATGCTGATAGGCTTTTGGCATTAATGATATGGCGGTTAAAGAATGAAAATAAAATGAAGCAAAAAGCTTCTATAAATCGTCTGAAATGTATGATCTGTAAGAGGAACAGTTTAATGTCATATATATAGTATAAAGACTGGCAAGATCAGTCCTTTGGACATGAATAGGCCTACAGATCTGGGCATCACACAAGCTGCATGGAAGGGTCTCTTATTGGTTTTCGTGCTTTTCCAATACAGTGGTCAATGTCTGGGTGTCGCGTCCGTGCTCCTTGGGGTGCCATGGGAATAAAGCTACCATAATACTGTTATTGGTCCGGCATGCCGTAAATCCAATAAGATTATATCTTTTCCCACTTCTCTTGACAAACACTGTGCCTGGTCAAAGCAACGAATGACAGAAATTTAATACAGGAAGCGCTCATGGAACCACTTACCAATGAATCTCCAGACAAAGTTATGTTGGGGTTCCACTGACTTCACTGATTGCCCAGCTAGTTTTTTTTATGAGAGGACATGACTGGACTCTACTTTGAAAATGAAGTAAACCGAGTGAGGGAGAAGGAGGAAGAGGGGGGGGAAGAANGGGGGGGGGGGGTCCTCTAACATAAGGCTTCAAAGAGAACATATACATGCCTCACAGAACAGGAAGAAAGAAGATAAGGACAGAGAGGAAGAAGAGGAGGAAGCAGAGGAGGAAGCAGAGATATCAACGTTTGGCTTTCATTCTGAGAATTCAGTGAAATTTCCTCCTCAGATTTGCACATCTCCCTTGCTCCCCAATTTACTGTGCTTGTACGGTTTGCCTTCGTGTTAACCCCTTCGCTACGTTATGTTTTTCGAGTGCTGATGTCACCATATTACCAGGCACTTAGCATGTAGAGCTATGTAGGAATAATGCATTATGTCAGAAACAGGACGTATGAGTACGTCGGACACGACATAGAAATGCTACTTCCGGGATGTTCCTGTACGTCTAAATTGTTTGTATTAAGGGGTAGGATCATATATCTACGTCATACATAGCAAAGGAATAAGCAATACATTGTTTTTCTTATAGTTGAATAGTCTGGTTGAAAAG
The DNA here is from genome assembly GCA_033807755.1 of Ellobium chinense. NCBI lineage: Eukaryota > Metazoa > Mollusca > Gastropoda > Ellobiida > Ellobiidae > Ellobium > Ellobium chinense. The sequence continues at coordinate 454,913 of JAWQUT010000130.1, read as the reverse complement.
AAAATATCGAACGAAATGCTGAGAGGATATATTGGGAATGATCCCTGAGGGGCAATAAAGTGGTCGTTAGGGAAAACCCTTTTAAGTCCATGGCCCTAACTATCTTGTCAATTCCCAGTTTGCCAAAGTGATCGAAGCATTCGGCTGCATCGACATTTACGGTGTATTTTATACTTTCGGATCCATTGCCTTCGGCCTATCCTACCACTATAATATTGACAGACTATGTGTGTATTTGTTAGTGGGGAAGGAGGTGCGGGATAGAAGTTACGGCTATGCTCAGTTTCATCCCCATCAACAACAGAATATATGGCAATAACCAACGAATGTTTGGTTTAGGATTAGGCAGTAGGGTTAGAGGTACCGTTAGAGAAGAAAAGCACCCTCAGAAAAGTCCCCAAACATGACCATTGTCTAGGTATGTGTACTCCTGCATGTGTACTCTTTCTTTTTCAGAACCCCGCCGTTAATCTTAATTGGTGAGGGAGTTTTTGGATAGTGCCAAGACCATCAATTTGGAATTTGTAATCTTGATGACAGTGAGACGCATGTCACCGTCTCAACCTTCGCTTCTGAGTATTCATTAGATTGAGTGGAAACTGTTGACTCCGGCTCTGAACTGAGCAAGGCGTCCAATCCACAGACAGCAAGGCGACACTAAGTTGATCTCTCATCCGCAAGACGAGAAACGAGATATGGATGGCGAGGGCGACGTGGGGGTTTAGTGAATTTTTTTTTTTTTTTAACTTCCATCTTGGTGATGCACGATACCGTGAACAGTACACTTTAGTTAAGCTTCACTCATGTTAGACAGGGTCTGATTCCTCTTGACGAAAAAGGAGGTGATACAAGAAAATGTCTTGAATATAGCCTACATGTAACTTTCAATATAAAGAATGCATGTAACACAGAGGAATATTTGATTTTTAAGAATTTAAAAAAAAAATCTACATCTTAAATCTATACAGTGAGAACAACACTCCAGAAGGCAGCAGTAAAGTCAGTTCCTCATACATCGCCTGTGTTAATATATAATAGTAAAAATAATAACAGTAATGATAATAATAATAATGCGGTTTGTGAGTCTCGTATCCAGGCCAATGTTCACTCATACAACCTCACATTATTATTACCCCAGAAGGCCTGATCACTTTAGGGTGTTCTCAAATCCCTGGGGAAGCATACAGGCGTTGATCACTGACAATATCTTCCACTGCCTGTAGTCAGGTACCCATTTTACAGAGAGATGGACTGAAGAAAATGTGAATAAAATGCTTTCCCAATGCACTTACAATATGACTGTGGTTGGGAATCGAACTCACGACCTTTTGATCTTGAGCCTAGTGCCGTCTTCGGCCACGCTACTCCACACTTGTAACGTTGTATTCCACGAAAATGGGGTTTAAAGCAAAACGGGACCAAATGAAACCTTTTCTTTTTTACTTGCATGAAAAGACAAAATCCTCATAAAGTGTCAGGTTCTTACGTTTCAGAGCGTGTGTATAAATTTAGATATTTTCATCAAAACCGAACTAAAACTTTGAACAAAGAAATACTCAAGTGTGCATTAAACATAACCAACCAACCAACCAACCAACCAACCAGACAGACAGACAGACAGACAGACAGACAGGCAGGCAGGCAGGCAGGCAGGCAGGCAGGCAGGCAGGCAGGCAGGCAGGCAGGCAGGCAGGCAGGCAGGCAGGCAGGCAGGCAGGCAGGCAGGCAGGCAGGCAGGCAGGCAGGCAGGCAGGCAGGCAGGCAGGCAGGCAGGCAGGCAGGCAGGCAGGCAGGCAGGCAGGCAGGCAGGCAGGCAGGCAGGCAGGCAGGCAGGCAGGCAGGCAGGCAGGCAGGCAGGCAGGCAGGCAGGCAGGCAGGCAGGCAGGCAGGCAGGCAGGCAGGCAGGCAGGCAGGCAGGCAGGCAGGCAGGCAGGCAGGCAGGCAGGCAGGCAGGCAGGCAGGCAGGCAGGCAGGCAGGCAGGCAGGCAGGCAGGCAGGCAGGCAGGCAGGCAGGCAGGCAGGCAGGCAGGCAGGCAGGCAGGCAGGCAGGCAGGCAGGCAGGCAGGCAGGCAGGCAGGCAGGCAGGCAGGCAGGCAGGCAGGCAGGCAGGCAGGCAGGCAGGCAGGCAGGCAGGCAGGCAGGCAGGCAGGCAGGCAGGCAGGCAGGCAGGCAGGCAGGCAGGCAGGCAGGCAGGCAGGCAGGCAGGCAGGCAGGCAGGCAGGCAGGCAGGCAGGCAGGCAGGCAGGCAGGCAGGCAGGCAGGCAGGCGACCAGAGAGGGAGATTTAGTGACAAGGAAGACCATTGCTTGATTATTATGTTTATGCATTGTTATAAATGTTTTGTGATTGACCATTAGTCTAGATATAATAAACTTCAATCTTAAACTCTTATACGTCAGTGCGGACGATGTGTAACCATGGAGACTTAAGAAAATAGCAGTTGACGCAAAATTCACTCTCAGAGAAGATCAAGTTAGCGAGGCGACGCGGGGGTGGATTGAAGTCGTTTAAACTCCCATTTTGGAGATGCATGACACATGTACTTTTAGAGGTGAATCTGACAGATACGGCATCAGCATGCGTATATTTCTCAACATTAAAACCCTAGGGATTATTGCGAGGGCTGGCACTCTGCACAGTTTCGATCTCGAGAGACAAGTAAAAACTTAAAGAATACAACTTCGACGATTGCAAGATATAAAATCTATAAACAAGACCTAAACATGCTAGATGGAGTCATTAATTCGAAGTTAGTGAGAAAGAGTGAAGTATGGAGAGACAGAAAGAAAGAACTGAAGCGTTAGGAGAGTGGGTGGGAATGACATAAAAATAACATTGGGAAATTAACAATGATGAAACTGTCTGAATGACTAAGCAACTATCTTCCTGGTTCATGTCATTCAGTGACTCAAAGTAATTTACATGACAGACTTAAACGTGCACAGTGTGTTCATAAGTGACACTTAATTTAAATATAGTTCTTTTTAAGTTAAAAAAAAACAACAACCGGAGAAACGGAGCAGAATGTGAAAAATATAAAAAAAAAAGAAAATTAAGTCAGACTGAATCGCTAGAGAAGGGACAAAGATGGTTTTGATGAGAGAAAATGTCGTCTAGACACATTATAGAAGTGGATTCAAGCTATCTTTAAAGACCTTATCTATCATCAAGTCTACGTGATCTGAACAGTTAATGAAATCGTATGCCAAATACATTACTACTACTGGTTTAAATGTTAGATTTGGAAAACATTTCAGACATTTTTTTCACACCACCCTCAAACATTGAAAACATACTATACACATCAACAACACAACCGAGGAAGACAGGTACAGTTGTCCGAGAGGAAATATGGGCTGTCAAGAGCATACTGCTCACAGTTGAAGGGATTATTATATCATCATCATCATCATCATCATCATCATCATCATTTAAATCTGAGAAAAATTAAAAGCTCAACTTTAATTCAAGGAATTTATAAAAAAATCTAGTAAAGAATTAAGAGCCATCATCATCATCATCATCATTATCATCATCATCATTTAAAACTGAGAATACAAATTTAACCTGATGAAGAATCATTATCATCATCATCATCATCATCGTCATCATCATTTACTCTAATGCGACGAGGGGTCAGTATCAAGGGTGGATTTAGGGTCGACGGGGCCTTAGACACAAACAAACTGCGAAGCCCCCTCTCTGTATAGTCCATAGCAGTACTGAGATAACAAATGTTCGGCTCCTTCCCATTATTCCTGCCCACTCTGTCTTTCCTGCCCTCTCTTTCTATCCATACTTTTTTTTTTAAAGAAAAAAAAATCCTTTATCTGTGCAGGGCCACAGCCAGGCACAGGGTCTTAGGCACGTCCCCATCGTGCCAATTCTTAATTTATGCACTTTTCAAATTCAAAATAAATTCAAAGCAAACTTTACAGGCATATTGTGTACAAAAGCTGAAGTCTGCGAATAGTGGATGGTGCTCTTTCGTCAGGGAGGAAACCACATATTTTTTTGCAATTCATCATTTAGATATAGACTACATCATCAGTTAAATATAGACTTTCTGTATTTTACCTGATGAAAAATCACATCTTTGATTCGAAATTCGTAATTATTTTATATCATTATATAAGTCCATTTTAAAATTTAATATTAAAGTGTATTTCTTAATCCTTCGGTGGTTTGGATGAACTTTTTTTTTTTGTGCTCCAAACTTAGACATAGACTTCGTGCATCTAAAAGTCCATCTCATCATCAGTGTTGCCAGGATCTCTGCAGCCCTAACTACCATTACTACTGCTACTTACGCTATCGTCGTTATGGTCATCACTGTAATTATCACTACGACCTCGACACCTCCTGTCATCATCACGACTGCCGCCTACAACAAGGACAGTGCTAAAGATACAATACTGAAATACCCCTGCAAACATAATGACCACCTCTGGGTCATCGTTGCCTCTGCCAGCTTGTTACCTCCACGTCTATCACCATCATTACCACCATCACCGTCACCACCACCGTAGCTCCCTCTCACAATTCTGAGCCTCTTTATGATATCTATTGGCTTTTCTAAACACTGTTATCTCTCGTAGCTATTTAACTCTTCAAATCCGTCGCAGTATCTCCGCCTGCATGGGCTCATAGACCATCCTTAGTCAATTTCAACGAAGCCCACTTCCGGTTGAAGCAAAATGTAAATATGGTAGTATGATTTAATATCAATTTTCACTTCCGAAAGTAAAAGATACATCCGCCAAAGGAAGCCAGTGGCAAACCATATCAACCAATCATATTCCAATGACAATGCAGAAGTTGAATGCTTAAGTAATAATATTGTTGGGGTTGTGGCTTGCGTTGCCCCGATGACAGTACATGACTGATAGTGGTCTATTCGGACGCAACTGGCTGATTGATCAGCTAAACTGTATATTAAAATTTAAACTTTGCATCAGAAAAACAATTACTTGGATCTGGTGGAAGAGCTTGCAGCAGTGATTGCAAATGGACAAAGATTACCACCATCACGGCACGATGTTTCTTTCATTTCTTTTCCTGCCTTCCTTCCTCCTTTCCAACTAGAACTCCTCTTTCCTCACCAAGGCTTTTCCTTGTATTGCCACAATCTGTCACCTCCGTCTGCGAGTATGTTACTCGCCTTCATAATGCTTATTACTTTATTCATTTTTTCTCCTTCTTTTTTTCTTTTGGATTCGATTAATTCGACCTTGCTTAAAGCTCAGTCCAGTCTGGGTCGCACCAACGATCGTGCACAGGAGGTCATCACTAGTCCCATACAGTCTGCCACGAGCAGGGCTCCACTGGGCGAGATCTGCAACTTCTACTTGGTATAGGTGGGATAGTTTAAGAATGTGTTCCTGGGCATGTTTTTCAGTTCCCAAAGGCAGAAGACAAATTCTCTGACATCAATTTTGTGAGTGCCCTGTCCTCAGCTTGAAAAATGGTGGTCTGCGCCTCTCTGCCAAAGGCATTGATGCAGACAGGCTCTAGCTGGTATTCCTCACTATATCGCTACCCTTTCTTTTTTATATATTTTGTCGAGACGCAGATTTCAAACATGGCTACTACATGTTCTGTATAGATTTGCTTCAGAAACAACTACCACAGGAATGTAACCATTCATTATGTTTAGTCAGATACTGTATTCTCATTGTTTTGGCGTTTTGTTATTTTTACATCGATAGCTAGATCTAGACTCACGCTACTGTCAACCTTTTTTTTTAACTTTGAAATTACCGCTTGGCATTTATTTTGCGTGCGAAGAAAAAAAATCTGACACATTTTATGGTTATAGCAGCAGACTTCAAACTGACTTCCGATTGCCAACTGGAATTACCTGCAAATTTCAATAATTGACTTTGAATACAACCTGCTCGTGCAAAAGTAACTATAGACTGTTCAAGACAACGAGAACTGAACAGTGCCCAGTCGAAGAAGTTTACGGCGCAGCAGGTTTGAATGTTTCGTTTACTCAGCGAACCCGAGCACTTCATTAAAGTTATGAACAATAGATCTAGTCTAGTCTAGATCTACAATAGATCTAGTCTAGATCTGCCGAATTGGCCTATGGCTAGTAGGTGATGAAAGGGGTAGGAACAATCTAATTACATTCTTTGCCCTGCTCAGTGAAAGTAAAACATATATTTTAAAAACCCTCTGAATTTGGACTTGCTAACGCAGTCCACTGTTGCTGAATAGGGCCCATGTTCGTTTGCTGAGATGTGAAAACAACAATGTGCGACAAAAATTGCGTAATGGAATTTATACCGCAGTGGGAATACATGTAATGTAATAGCACATATAACTCATAAGCATGGATGAATGATAAAGTGATAAGGGGACATGGCTAGATAGGAAGAAGTTCAAAATAATAGTATTCTCAATTATTTTGTTTCTTTCAGCACAACAGTCTCTCCCTGAAAGTAGCAGAGCTGAGTTTTGAACTCATTACTTTTCTGTCATTCATGGCAAGTGGGACAGCGCTAGATACTTCCAACATTGGGGCAGTTATTCTGCATAGCACGTTATCAAAGTCTGCTATAGCAAGGCTTCTCTGTCAGAAAGATGTTAAAATCAGGCGTGAGTAAAATAAATAACAGCCATACATATTTAGGATAGGCCTATAGCGTAATATACTGAAGCATGCCTGTTACGAAATTCTCGAGCCCCGTTAAATCGCTTCGTATTAACATATTTCGCATTGTGGTGTACGTGAAAAGCTAAAGAGGCATAATGAGCATAATGATCTACGGTTTCACCCTCCTCTTAGCACGGCAATGTTGACGGCAGCCAAGAAGGTGCGTCACCAAAGATTCATCATGACGCGCTGTGATCAAAGAGGTTGTAGGTCTAGGTGTAGGTCTAGGTCTAGAGTTATTATACTGTATGCTGTTGTTTTGTTTTTTTTAGCAATACCTCAATGGCAGCTATTAATAGTGGCCTTTTTCTAGCCTTGGAGCAAATAAAAGATGCGGATCGTGTGTGTGTGTGTGTGTGTGTGTGTGTGTGTGTGTGTGT
>JAWQUT010000130.1:413291-447279 GCA_033807755.1 Ellobium chinense | reverse complement strand
GGAGTGGGAGGGGGTGTTAAAGATAATGTAGTGCCAGCGGAGCCTCTTCAAATGTAGATATGTTCTTGTGTTTTTGTAGATATTTGAGGCTACAGCAACAACAACAACAACAACAACAACAAAAACCTGATGCAAGTCAGTAAAATTAGGTAATCACCCTACTAGCTGATTAATGAAAGAACCAATAGATGTTCCATCTCTGCTTTGTTCATCCTTTCATCTATCTCCACCTAAATCATGTCCTCAGCGAGTGAACGTATACTCGAGGGGTCTGTGATCTTCTCAAAGGCAAAGCTAGCATTTCTGATCCTGGACATTTCCAAACCAAAGACGCCTTCGTCTCGTCGTGACCTGTCCGAGGGCAAGGAGGCAGGAGACATTGGTCAGTCTGTAAAAGATGGAATTTGGGATGCTGAGGTCATAAGCAGGTGCGTTTCGTGCGGTGTGTGCACGTGTGTGACTCCCCTCCNAAAAAAAAAAAAAAAACCAACAAAAAACGAAAATTTACCACTTCAAAGAACAATACGGTGGAACTAGGTCGGGATTTTCCCAATTTTACCGTTATTACCGGGCCGCTGTTGTTTTCTAACTGGGGTATGGAGACTGGATATTAATGAGTGATCTGCTCAGGATTTTTCTTTTATTATGTTAGCACATAGTCTTTATGTTTGAGACATTGTATGTAATCAAGGTTGATCGTTGATAGCCCATGGTCGTCAGCTTGTAAACATTGCTGTCAAACCATATGCAGTTCGGATTGAGACAGTAAAACCAGGTACCCTTTACAAACGTACCCGTTATAGATGGATTTTATCGTATGTTGCTAAAAACTCACCTTGATGATTCAAATCGTATTACTAGAAATATAAAATTAGAGTAATTAGACTACACGTATTTTCTTCACAATACATGTATTTTGTGGAATTGGTGGGGTAGGGTGGGGAGACTGACCCTGAATATAAGCGATATGGGTTTCCAATTATTCTTCTACCTTGAAATATATACTCTGATAAAGTATGCGGACCGTCGTTTTCAAATACACAAACACTGGTTAAACGAAATCAGCGGAACCAAGGAGGTATGTTCTGTTAAACAGAGTCTCGGTCTAAACAAAAGAGCCTAAAAAGAGGAAGCTAACGGGGCTTCTTGTTTCCATTCGTTTTAATAGTACTTTCGATTTATCCGGTTCCGTTGTTCCGTTTTTTTTGTTGTTTATTCTAGTTATGAAACTCTAGACCGGCTCCATATGGCTAATTCTGCGTTTTTTGCTCTCTCTATTCAGCAGAGATTCCCTCTCTGTGTGATCAAGAGCTGGTCCATTAATTCTCTCTTTCTTCTCTCTCCACCCACCACGCCCCTTGCCAATTATTGGTCCCTCTGGCTTTCAGGATTGAGAAATTCATTGGCATCCACCGACAATGCTACGTGATCTTGCAGGCTCCACTATTCACAGTCGCCGAGTTTGGAATCGTGTCTCAACTGCAGTCGAAGTAAGTGAGGCTTGGTTCATCATTAGTCTAAATGAAATTGCCCGTGCGCGGTAACTATGCAAAGACATGCAGTCTTTTAGTGAAGTCGAAGTGTTTGAAACTTATGTGAGCAGTCGGGAAGTGTGTTTGGGTCACGGGTGAACACTAGGTTCGCACGTGGAAGTTAGGGACTGATTCAGGCAGTAGGTATTTAAGAATTAAATTGCTGTGAAGTTAGGGTCCCCGTGGTGTAGTGGTAACACGCTCTGTCTTGCAAGCTGAGAGACCCTGGTTCGATCCCCGGCAGGGACAAAAATTTATAGAGTAGGTTTTTTCGGCCCTTCTTCTCAAAATTGATCATTCACAGTAATTGGTAAAATCCCTGGTGACACACTTCCTTAAAATAATATGTAACATCTGAAAAATTATCAGACTAAGCTCACCTTCCTCCCCCTTAAATATAAGTGAGAATACTATACTGTACTACCCTTGCCACCCGGTTACACTTAGACAGATTTTGATAGGGTAATAACCAGAAGTGAACCAAACCAGCCAAGTGCTTTCAGATGTGAGGTCTCTCATGTCCGAGTCTACGTTCAAACAAAATAGTTTTTGAAATAATCTTGTCATTTTCATCAAAATATGACAGAACTTGCAGATAGAACACTGCAAAGTGGTTAATCACCACACTGCAAACCTTTTCATGAACGTAGATCATAGTTGGCGGCCTGCCAAGGGTTGAGAATGGCTGGGAGGGGGGTGTTGTTTTCACATTGTGTTTCTGGTCTCCTGCAATCGTATCAAAAAGACGGTGCAGGTCATAGTCGGCATTCTTGAAAAAATGTGAAGATTAGGATTAGGAGAGACGGGGCGGGGACGGGGGCGGGGAATGGCGGGAAAGAAACTGCGTGAAACATGTGTAGGCCTGTTTCAAATCTATGGTATAAGTCGGCCTTCGTTTGTCACAGGTACCTTCATCAAAATGTGGATTTCTTGCCGGCCCATAATGCTGAGGACTGTGTGGAAGCAATGCTCACATTGGCTTCAGTAAGTGGACTGCTTAGAAACTGGCATTCCTGCTCATTTGATATGCGTATTCTAAGAGGGGCATAAGTACATGTATCTTTGAAATGGTATGCAATCAAGAAGAGATGATTTATTTAATAGACAGATCTATGTCCACTACTAACTGATAAAGTTTATATGACGAGACTAGACCCTACTTTACCAGAAAGCCACACTGGCTTCAGTTAGTGGACTGCTTAGAAGCAAACATTCCTACTCCTTTTTTTTTTCAAAAGGGGGTGGGGTGGTGACATAAGTACATCTACAAAGTGGTACACAATCAGGAAGATGTGATATAACTTACAGATTTGTATCCATTACTGACTGACAAAGATTGTCTGACGAGACTAGGCCCCACTATACCGGAAAGGCACATTGGCATCAGTAAGTGAACTGCTTAGAAACAGTTTTGAAATCTCTACTTTGTGAGGCAATGGCAACAGTGATGAGAGTATACGGACGAAGAATGTCACAAAGTATGTACATATACAGTATTTAGAAATCTCATATCGGGGAATAGGGGTACTATTATTCAGAGACATGGAAACAGTAATGGAAGTTCGTTAGTATTGAATGGTCCACGGGATGAATGTCCTGAGAGTGAAAACCCCGTGCCATTATACTGGAACACGTTAAGGGTGTCAAGAAATGAAGATAACGCACGCATTCCCGCGAATATCGTTGTATTTTACGTCAAAGTCAGAGCAATTTACTTTCATAAATTTGACGGCGGACTATCTTGTTTGCCCAGAAAAGTGGTTTATTAACTCTGAAGTGCCACCACACAGAAGCTCGCCAGGCTATACATGAAACAGGAGAAATACCCATCTAATGGCGCGTTTCATTTGCTTCTTCTAAATATCTGCGTTAGAGTAGTCTATGTTTAACTTGCAACGGTTTCATGGAAAAACGTTGGTGGACAAAGTTTCCCCCCCTCCTTTTTGGGTTGAGTTCTCGTCGTTCAAATTCTCCAATCATGTAGACTCTAGGTCTCTTCACATGCATTTATCTTGACTGTCCCGTTTAGAGATTTTGCAATAACGTTAGGATTTTACAAGAACGCCATTTCAGTCAACTAGTCTACAGAATGATCGATGCGTCTAGGCTAATTTTCGTCTTCAGCTATGCTTTTCTGATGCTGAGAACTGGACTTTTGATTACATCTAGATCCTATATTAATTTGTAGCTCTTGACAGAGAAGAATAGTTGAAAACGGTCTAGCTCCTCTGTCTGACGGTCATAACTATATATACGTTAGAGGTCCCGTCTTGTTTGCACCGCTCAGAATCATACCCAATATTACTAAGATATGGTATTATGTTTTGAATGAGTTTCAAAGTGTTAAGCAAGGTTGGGCAGATCTGAGATTAGACTATATGAACGCAGTTCTTGGACCTAAGATCAGTTGATGTAAACTTGATCTGACCTTTTAATAGATATTTTGGACAAACCAGTCTGGATCTGAACTATTATTGGTGCTTGACCTGAACTTTGAATTTCTACTTAAAATTCACTTCAGTAAAATGTTCACATCAGTTTCGAAAGTCAAAACCGATTGCTGATTTGAAAAACCAAGGGGAAGTGATTTTGATCTTGACACTGCTCGATTTTCATAGATCTGAGCTGAACTTGATCTTAGGGCTTTGTTTCCTTGGTGAATTGAATTTGATCTGAACTGACTTTTGTGGTGAACTGGCCCAATCCTGGTGCTTACCACGGCTAGATCCCCATACACTTGTCCCTTTCCACCTATGTTGGAAAGCTATGGGGTTGGTGGTTGAGGATGGCGCAAATCTGTCCCACCTCTGGTCCCTCTGCTTCCATTTCAGTCTGACCATGTTTTAAGAGAAAGATAAGGACACATCTACTTCAGACAGGGCAAAAAAAAAAAAGGAAACCACAAGTTGTCAAAATTTTAAAGTAAAAATTGATAGTGTTAGTAAGCTGGTCCTAATATTTTACTTGGCAAAACTTTTCCAAGATCTTTGTCTTTTTTCAAGGAACTATAAATGTTTGCCACCTACCCACATTTCAGTGTCTACCAATGTATTGTCTAGTTTACCACGTATGTCCCACCATTTGTTAATGTTATTATGACCGCCAATGCACCGTGAGGTAGGGTGTAGGCAAGATAAATCAACTGCACCTTGGGGTAGGGTGTGGGCAAGATAAATCAACTGCGCTGTGGGGTAGGGTGTGGGCAAGATAAATCAACTGCACCGTGGGGTAGGGTGTGGGCAAAATAAATCAACTGCACTGTGGGGAAGGGTATAGGCATGATAAATCAATGCACCGTGGGGTAGGATGTGGGCAAGATAAATCAACTGCACCGTGGGGTAGGATGTGGGCAAAATAAATCAACTGCACTGTGGGGAAGGGTGTAGGCATGATAAATCAATGCACCGTGGGGTAGGATGTGGGCAAGATAAATCAACTGCACCGTGAGGTAGGATGTGGGCAAAATAAATCAACTGCACTGGGGAAGGGTGTAGGCATGATAAATCAATGCACCGTGGGGTAGGATGTGGGCAAGATAAATCAACTGCACCGTGGGATAGGGTGTGGGCAAAATACATCAACTGCACCGTGGGGTAGGGTGTGGGCAAGATAAATCAATGCACCACGGGGTAGGGTGTGGGCAAAATAAATCAACTGCACCGTGGGGTAGGGTGTAGGCAAGATAAATCAACTGCACCATGGGGTAGGATGTGGGCAAAATAAATCAACTGCACCGTGGGGTAGGGTGTGGGCAAGATAAATCAATGCATCTTGGGGTAGGATGTGGGCAAGATAATCGTTGAGGATGCACAGCCATTGAAACCAACCTCATTTTCGGATATCAGATGAGTTGTGATTATACAGCAATATATAATAATGTGTATCTCTTCTCCTTGGGCATTGAACATAAATGGGGTATCCTTTGAAAGCAAAAGGGTGAATCTTCGCAAAATAATGTAATCTTTCCCTCTTTTTCGTGTAATTTGATGTCCTGTGATCTGTGAAGCTGTTGCCCTATTGGGTACTGCAAATTAATAATCAAAAGTTAAAATCGTATGTAATATATATATGTATAATATTTATGTATGGTCTGCCCTTAGATATAAAGCTCCCTCACATTCCTTCGTCCGCCCTCCTCAACTATACTACAGTTTTGAACAAACTTGAAAGAACAGTCACGGGACATAATTTACCTATTCCTTCACATTTTAGGTGGGTAGTTTCCCTTGAATACGACTGAGAGCTAAGGCTTCGTCAATCACGACTCTGCAGTTTCAAGGTTCAAAGTCACTGCATGTCACATCCACACTTAGGTGCTCATAGGTAAATAAGAATTATGGAGACAGTTCCAGAGAGAAACTGTGTGACACACATCTTTGCTAATTGGAAAGACTTCGATCCTGAATCTAGTCATAAACCTACTTGACCTTACTGAAAACGGGCGAGAATTTGATAATTCGGCACAATGAACAGGTCATTTGAGAAAAGTCAACATCATCTAGATATCTATGCACTCTGAGTATAGAGATTCACATTTTCAACAGTTATTTAAACAGCTGCTCTACATGATGAATCAAAATTTATGGAGGCTAGATGTACAGTGTGTTGTGATTTCAGAAAATAATGCCAGCGTTCTGTTGCAGACAGTGCACAGCACTTAAGTGTTTAATTTTATTCTGAAATCCAATGAAATTTTTTTTTTTTTGTATTTACGACAGGTACAAACGCCACCCCGCTGTGAAATCCTACACCAAAGATTCTGTGATCTCATGAATGGGTTGCTGCAGCCGGTGCCTTTGATATCTACTCTCAAGAAGAAATAATCTGACATGTGCAACTTTTTCTCTTTCACTGGATAAGAGGCATAAGAATGTGATTTTTCTTGTCCCATAACCAAGTTGTTCCAGTGAGGGATTTTGTTTTTTTAATGCTTTCATTAGTCTGAAATTCTGGCTTCTTTTTCAAGAAATAAAAATTTTCATGTGAAGAAATAATTTTATATTATTTGACTTTTTCAAAGTGACACTGGAATGAACCTATAAAGTGTTTTTTTTTGTTGTAATTTATGATGTAACTGTTGCATATTTATGACCATCACAAAAGAACAACACAACACTTCATCTGGTTAGCTGGCTTTATTTTTTTTTCCCTTATTTTCTATCACCAGCGACAGTGAAAAATGTACACTCAATAGTAAAAGTACCTAGGAGGCTGCACTTTGTACATGTCATTATAGGCATGTACACAGGCAATACAACACATGACAAAAGAGAAAAGTTCAAAGTTATTGATAAGCACACCACAGTTAAACAATACCAACTATCAGAGAAATCAAGAGATATTCTTGACCCTGGTTTGGTAACTATACTGTTGCACCTGTTGGATGAGAAATTAAAATCATTAATAATCAAACTACTTCAGTGTAAGAAAGTTATCATTTATTAAATAAAATATGAAACACAGAGCAGAGACCACATTTTGGCCTCACATTCCTTTGGTAAACTGACAGGTTGTGCAGTATATCATATGTACAAGTGAGCGGGAAATCAAAGTCACTAAACATTTAACGTGAAAATGATTCATTAGCTGGGAGTAAGTCACAATCTAGATAAGAAAAGGGCAAAAGCTGAGCATGCTCCTAAGACCATCTACCGAGGTCAGCTTTTCCTTCTTCATGATACTCAAATAAAGTATAACGGAATCCACACATTAACAAAATTAAAGAAGTTTACTTTAGTTCCAAAATGAGTTTAACTCTTCTCACTTTTCAAACACAATTCTTGAAAATCTATCCACATTGAAAAGCTTAATTAAAACTTGAGCACCTGAGCATTTCCTGGAAAACGGGCACAAATGGTTATACGAATGAGTGAGACATTAAAGCCTTTCTAGTCCAGTGTGCATTATGCTATGATCAGACCACTCTGTGTTCCTTCCTGTAGTCATTATCAACACTGAAGAGTGTATAGAAATGGGTAGGAAGTGTTGAGGCAGGCTGATGTATGCCTATCTTTGAATTTTCTATGGTCATTATTTACACTTTTATCATTTCTTGAAAATAAATTACTTATTGTGATTCATTTCATACCTAAATTTTGTTTTAGTCTGATTGAAGATTCACAGCGTATGCATGTTATACTACCTCCCTTTACTATCTCAAGCTATAAAGTACTGCCAAATGCTGTATTGGTGAAAACTAATGATCACCTACACTGCACAAAACACTCTGTACATAAATGGTGATATACTGATTTCTACCATTAGGACTATAACAAAAATGAAGGTCATGATTAAGGTTTTCTCATGCCATGCACAGTGTCCATCTGAATCCTTTAAACTCGACATGCTGAATACCTTCTTGCCGTGCACAATCATCTTCTCCCTAAGTGCAGCTGGAAGATGTTGTGGTGACGAATAGAGCAGTATGGGGGTGTATCATCTAGAAAATTGTAAGGTAGATCATCAAGCTCTTAAATCAAACATTTCTTGGCAATGTTACCCCGATTGCCAAAAACTTAACATAGCAAAATTTTTTAAGAACCACTTGGACTGCAAAGAACAATTTTCCCTACCAATCACTGCTGGCTGTAGCCTGATAAACACATGACCAATAAAAAGCATTTTACTGAATCATAGGTTTAAATCTCCAGAACTCCAATGTGACATCAAACAGCAATTTCATTCTATAAACACCTATATGTATTTTTATACCAACAACAATACTGTAAAATGGTGCTACACCACTATGCCAACAGAATCTCTGATCAAAGTATTACACTTGCTAGCATGCTCTATCCCAGTCCATACAAATAATTCCCACTCCTTCATTCCAGCAACATGACAATATGGAAGCAGGTCTCTGGCCTGCAGCTGGAAGTGTCACATTATAGAAAAATGAAATGTGATGCCATGGTGAATGCTTACAAACCTTTTCCTTGTAAGTGGAACCACCTGAGGCATTCCCTGTGGGCTGTGCTTTAAGGTGTCGCACAAGAGCTCATTTGTTTATCTGCTGTATTTTCGTAAGAAGCCACCATAAACAAGGCTCATACACAAAATCTGACAAAAAGACTGCAGCTGAGGGAAAATTAATCAATTCTGTTCCAATCCATTCATGTGAAGAAAAGGCTTCCATTAGCTCGACAGCACAAACTATGGCATTTTATATGATGTTGAATTGCATGCCAAATGACAGCTATTGCATAAGCCATACACATGTTCCTATGAAACCTGACAGCTTAACTACTCTAGAACCTCTCTCAAGATCTTCTCTTCCTTATGGTACTGAACTCGATCTAACATTTGTTTTTTTTAAATAGTCAACTCGCATCTACCAGCATTCTTCGGAACTTCTACACCTTTCGGGAAAGGCTTATTTTCCTGACTGTTAGCAAACAATCTGTCTCTCAGATGATACACTGAGATTTCAACCTCACACAAGAACAGCATGTTAGTTACAAGTCATATATCTAACTTCCTTTCTAGCATGTCATGCACAGAGCTACTAGTGCCTTTTTAACTACAGACAAGAGATAATGTGGGATTACACATATGAAAGGTATCATAAAATGGACAGGGTGATGGTTGTTACCATACCTACAGTAAAAATGCAGCTCTAATTGACAAACAGTATGACTGTAAAGTTTCTGGGCAGGAGATGAATGCGAAATGGGATACGATGAGTTCCTACATGGGACTTAACAACGAAATGGGAAATGTTACTGATTACCTGCAGTCAAGAGAAACTGACTGAATGTGAATCACAGCTGTCTGCCGGTTATGAACAGCTAACAACAAACACAACATCATCAACCAAACAAGAAAACACAACTTAGAGGTGACATTAGCACTGATATGAAATAAATAAGGAACTTATCTTGAAATGATACATATACCTGAAAACGAAACCTTAAAATATTGACACGTATCGCACACACCCTCTTCAGCACAAAGCACAAAGTGTTTCAGTGAATTTAGCACGATATAAACAGAATGGGGATATAAAACATGAATGCAAAAATGTAAATTAAAAAAGCAGAAGAACATAAAAGCAGTAACAGAAAGTCACATAAAATCACTTCAAATAAAACAAAGCTCAAATTCAGACTGCCAAAATCACAGCACTAAGTAACAATCCAAATCAAGTGCACTATCTTTTATCTGATTATCATGAATACTCAAAGCCATTGGGAGGAGGAGGGAAAGGAAAAAGGATACTTTTTTGGTTACATGTGTTCATAAATTACTACACGCAATAAGATATACACAAGTAATATAGAAATCAAACAGGTCAAAGTGGCTTTACATATGTTGTCACTACAGCCATGTGGCTGGAATGGGTAATATTGTATTACATTATTCCAATTCAGATCAGATGACTGGTTTTGAGTTGCACATTTATGGTTTCTAATCATGCAGATGAAGGACAAAATAAGCTATTATCATGTGATGCCAGACAGTTAAAATTCCAGTTCCCAATTTCACGTTAAGTGCAACAGAGAAAAGTTGTCATATGAAACTACTTTCTTTAAAAAGTCATATCAAATTAGTATGCAGAAATGTTCCAGTATAAGCTGCTGATAACAGACATGGTAAAATAATATCACAATTACTGCTCTCAGTTGTGCTCCTGTTGACAGAGCCATCTAAGTAGATAATCATTATCAGCTGCAAACATTTCATAGGTCTAGTGTGTCATACCCAGATATTTGTGCATATGAAACCACATACTTGGATCAAACCACATGTAAATGCATCTGAATGCATATGGATTCAACTTGCAAATCCTTTTATGCATTTTATCAGATATTACATCCTTAGAGCAAGGGACAGGATGGAATACCAACTGATGGAAAACAGAAAATGAAATTAAATAAAATACAACTTAAAAAAGAAAATTTTCATTTCTATACACAGTGTAATTTTTCACAGATGGTGTGTAAAACATTAAAGAGTCAATATTTAACATTTAATAGACTGCTTTAAAAAGCCTGAAAAAAGCTTTTGCCTCAATCAAATTGCAAGGAATCACAGAAGAACTAAATAAAAACAAAACCAAGTTGCAGAAAATTGTTATGAGGCCAATAAGAGGAGATTCACAAGAATAACAAATTAAAACTAGGAGAGTGCTCACTCTTGAGCTTAACGTTAAAAATGTTTGCACAGAAACTGTTTTTGTTTCCAATGCTGTCTTGAGTCTTTTAGGGAAATCTCATCCTAGACACACTGAAGAGTTTCTGATACTAGTCAGTTATCTTTATCCAGTGTTGGGATGAGACTTCTCTTAGTGATTATGAATGACTTCATAGCTCACAGTGTTTTTGTTCAAAGATATTTTCGTTCTCAAGTAATATTTTCTGCATGTAATACAAGTTGTCTTCCATTCACAAGCTTCATTGTTGCCTAAGCTACACAAGGGTGCCTTGGCTATATAGCTTTTATATCAGAAAACAAGATCCCCTTCTGTTAAAATTTCCAAGGTTTTATGCAACAAAGTATGAAGTGTTTGGAGAAAAGAAAACATATCTATATATTATACTGAAAAGGACAAACCCGTAGTAAAGAGCTAAGCAGTTTGATTATAACAATGATTAGATATACTGAAAATTAACTGATTTATCTGAACAAATGAACTGTAAAGAAAATGAATAATGAATATAAGACTGAAATTAGAAGCCTTTAAAATGTGATGAACACAAACATACAATGCAATAACCAGTCTGATAAACAATCAAACTATTCAAAACCCTAGGTGCACTCACCATTTATTGTACCAAATCAATATATACAGTTACATTTCATTGCAAAATAAAGTTGCAGCAAAGGAGATATGACTGGCTAAAGATCAGCAAAATCTGCCACTTGGTAGACATGTATGTAATTCCCTTCTGGAATGAGTTGGTCAATCTTTGAAGAATCATGAGGCTTATGTCACATAACCTGGATCTGAGATATCAGACTCTGAAGGTAAATAGGAACATCTGATATAAAATTTTTATCTGTTGTAGAAATCAAGAGAAAAGTAATTTCTAAATATTAAAAAACATTAATTTCATGTGCAAATACTGTTTCACCAAATGAAAGTACACACATTAAGCTGTCAAGTCAGGCCAATAACTTGATTTTGCCAAACAGCAACTTAAGCCTCATTTTGACTGGCAGCAAAATTTGTAATATGCTTCTTTGTTCATGGAGTGTAAACCAAGAGTACCAACCCATCAGAAACCACTCCTCAGATCAGCATTTTATCTCAACTGAGTTGCAACATGCACAAAGTGATGTACTTAGCCTGTCACATTTCCTTTGGTGCTGTTTGGTGCAAGAATCGATGATGACAAACTGAGATTCCTGTCATTGATCTAACACCTGCTGTGACCAGGACCAAGATGAGGATCAATTTGTAAGACCCGTACACTGCTGATACAGATAGTTCTCTGAAAGCTGAAACCATTTGTGTGGCAGACCAAGTTTTTTGCTCTAGGTGTGAGCAAAGTGACATTTTCATTTAAGGTTAAAATGGAGGTTTTTTTCATAATGAACATTCTCTCCATCACCACAAGTTCTACCTCATAATTCTGCATCTAATTATGTGTAATTAAGTATTTTCCTTCTACAGTGAAATGCATTTATAATGTTAGTTTGTCTGTTAAAAGCCATTTTTCTCAGTTTCAAGATTTGTCACTTTTCCAAACTTAAAACAAGCCTATCTTAGCTCCTATTTAAAGATAAAGTCTTGGAAGAAAAGCAAACTTGTTTTGAAGTAAATAAGGCATACAGGCACAATAATATCTAAATATTGAAAATTTGACCATTGTGAAAGGCCTTCCTTGACTGCTATACCTTTACTAGTCAGGCAAACAAAGTCTCACATACTTTAATGTTTGAAGGAGTGTACACAATTACAAATATCAAAAGACAGAATGTCACATTCCCTTCCAAGGAAGCAAAACTAACCTAAATATCCTGGCATTCACTTGCTTTTCACTGGGATAACATTTGTACTGTCAACAAAAAACTCATAGAAAAGCAAATTAAGATAAAAAGAATACTTTTAAAATACAGCTGGCTCTTGGTAATTTGAAAATGTAATCACCACAGCTAAAATTTGTGTCCTGCCAAGCCTTTTGTCACTGAAAACAAAAAAGCTTTTCACAAATACAGTCTTAATATATAACCTGCTTCTAATCAGCTTTATAATAACAAATCATCACTACTGGTTTCACAAAAAGGGACATCTCCTTAAATTAAATCTTCCTAAATTGCAGTTAGTATTGTATACTGCTGGCATGTCAGGTTTATCAATCAATCTAGTGTTGACTGTTTGGTGTAGACATTGTCTCCCTTTTCAGTAAGCTTCAAGAGATATAAAAATGTTCCCTAACTTGTTCAAATAAAACAGCAAAATAAAATGGCAAAAAGTCCCACAAATGTTAGCAAAAAAACCAACCTGTCTGAATTTTAAGACACAGCAAATTTGCTGAAATGCTGAAATTTGATATACTGTGTTTGTTCAGGAAACTTTTTGGTTTTTTTTTCCCTTATTCACATGTTATGTGAAAACATTTATGCACAGATGGTGAACTTGGGGAAAAAAAAAACATTCCACACACTCCGTGGCTCAATGCTGTAACCAGCACACTGACCAGCTGAATACTATTCATTGTCTCTGTTAAATGAATAGGACTAAGTTAATCCTCCTTTGCTGATCCCTTGTCAGCAGGATTTGGCAGTTTTACCAAGGATGGTTCTACACCCCATATTTCCTTCGCGTACTCGTTGATGGTACGGTCACTGGAGAACTTTCCAGATGAGGCTACATTCAGAGTTGCTTTCACAGCCCATTTCATGGGGTCCTGAGGAAAAATATTCACACAATTGTTGAATAAGTTTATTTATGATAAACCCATACCATGGCTGTGGCACATAAGCAAACAATACATCACAATAAAATAGCAAAGGTACAGCACAAAGCACAGACATGACCTCACCACATGTATAGATATATCCTATAGAAGTATCTCACAACCTAAATCAGATTTTCTTTTGCCCCAACATATGTTCTAGCAAGTAAAGTTTTAGTGTTAGTTTATTACAAGTCACAGAAAACACTGTTAAAATGTAAATTCACTTTTCCTAAATATAAAACTGTTTAGGGATTAGAATGTGGGCAACTTCTGGGACCAGACAACATACATTCTGCTGACAATAATTACGGACTGCTGAATGAAGCCCAGTGTTCTCACTCAATAAGACAAAGGGAAGTTTTACGAGAGAAAGCCACAGAAACTCTCAGTAATATTTGCCTGTATCAGCAAGTGTGACAAAGGGATGAATAAACATGTTTATCTTAAGATTCCTTAGACTGGGCGGACTCATCATCTGGCTGACTATGAAAATATATGAGCCTTTCCTAAAAGTTCGTCCTTCATAGATACCATACTCTTAACAGGTGATTTCATAGAAACAGGACGCGGAAAATCAAACATATTTGGTATAATTGGATACTGCGAAGGTCACAGATAAACCAGTAGAAAAATTACATTGTTGGGGAAAGTAGTATTCAATTTGTTCAAGAAAATATTGCTGTTTTTTTGTTTTTTCAAGCAGCTCAAGGGGAACATTTTTTGGAAGGGTGATTTGATGCCAATTGCAAGACACTGTAATACAAGTGGCTAAACGGTTGTGATTTGTCACATAACAGGGAGGGTTCAATGGACATTTTGAGACTGGTTTGGGTCATTAATCCAAGGTGTAACCAGCGTGGGAGTCACTTTGAATTTAACCGACCGGATATAACGCTTGTCGTGAAAATATACTACTTCACGTTCGTCCATAGTGCAGGCGTAAGAAAGGATTAGAAGAAAAAAATGCATTGCTTTTACGAAGTTAAGATTTTTACAAGGAGTTTTCAGTACAGCAAAGGCATAATTTGGGGCTGAAAATCGTGGAAAACAATGCTTTACGATCACCAGTGATGTCTGTCATGAGATCGTTATGTTCGTAATACGCGTTAATTTTCGATACTCAAATTGCCTAGTCACCAAAACCCGGTAATTGAAATGGAAGTAAATATGGTACATGTTGAAATTATGGCATCCCACGAGGCTACAAATCCACCCTGGTCGTTCAAGATGTAAGTATGTCTCCGTCGTGAATGATTTACGAAACGTTACGTCCGTAAGAAATTGTGTGAAACGTTATATCCGGCACACATTTTGTGTAATTTTCATGTTTCTACAGCCGCAAACTAGTCTCTTGTGCATTTTCTGTGGCATAAGCAGCCACACACTTCTCCTTGTTGTGCTCCATGTGACTGAGAAGCCAATTGGTGGTCAACTGGGGAGAAAATAATGGAAAGTCACGACACAGTCTTTGTCGTGAACGTTATGTCCACCTTTGTGCCCTTGTTGTGAACATTATGTAGGCATTTGTGTGTTAGTTGTGAATGTTTATGTCCATCTGGATCAAAGTGAGCTTATGATAGTTAAAGCCAAAGTCTATATAAATCTGTAAATTTTAAATTCAGGCGTATGGCCTCATATCAAGTCAATATAATCAGAGGTATAGGTAGACTAGATCTAGCTTTAAATATTCAGTCGGTACGGAGAGAATTCTGGACTTCAGACGCCTGATTTTTTTTGGCGTTCGGACTGCCTGCTGGGAGAAGGGAGTGGCATGTCTTTGAAGTTTTCCCCGCCGGTGATAAAATGCTTGTTTACAAACTTATCGAAAATGACATCCTAGCATAAAAATAATGTCAAATTCGGAATCAGCATATCAAAATTAATGAAATGACTCGCGAGTAATTTGTTTTATTACTTTATTTAAAAGTTTTAAAAATGTGTCAATTTCTTTCATAGTGTAGGCCTTGGCCTAATGTGTTTTGTTGTTCTTGTGTTGACGTTGATGACCCATGTCATTGTCTCGGTATTCGTCTAGTGAAGTTTTGTGCACGTGCTGTCTTAATATTGTAGACTTTTCTGTTCTATTATGGCGACATGGTGCAAAGAATCAGTTCTTCAGTTCATCGAAATCTATTGTTCTACTGAATGTTTATGGAAAATTAAATCAAAAGACTACAGCAGTAAGTTTTCAGGAAAAAATCCTATGAAAAACTTGTTGATTGTAAACAGTTTATAGTGGCTCGCATTACTGTTGATTGCTTAGCAGTCAATGGCGAGACGAGAGACAACAAATGTAATAAGTCTCTTCGTCCATGCTCATGAAATTGTTGAAGTCCTCGGGAAATGCTCTTATCTCCTCCAAAAAATTTATGTGTGAAAGCTCACATCTCTTTAAAGCCAGTTTTTATGTTGTTGTTTTTTTTAATCACATATGACTTTGTTTTCATGTTCTTTTAATTTTCAAAATAACAAATTGCTAAGCTATCTTGATCCCGAAGCGTTGTGTCAGCCATCATGGCTTTGTTTGGCGGGAAATTATTTGTGTGCTTCAGTTTGATCGTTGCTTCTAATACACGTAGTCTACAGTTTTTACGACGGCCTGCTGGCTGACTGCAGTCAATAAAGTTCTTCCGTACCGACTATGCGTGTAATACCCCAGTGATGTTTTCGGTGTCCTTACATTTTGGGGCTTGTGAACAGAAATGCCAAAAGTAAATAAATTATTTTTCAAGGATTCCATTGTAGGCATAAGACAGCATTAAATCTAGTCAACCTTGACAGTGAATCCTTTTTGCCATTCACCTTTTAAATCCCTCCTCAAATTGGGTGGCCCAGCATTTTGGGCTAAATTTCATCCCTGTACCATGATCCTGTTAATTTATTAATAACAAATACTTTTTGTCAGCGCTGTTTTTATAAATGTTATTTTATCCCCATTTGGCCACTCAAAACTTCAGGTTGTGATAAAAAAACCCTGCTTCAAGACACAAGAAGTAAAAACAGAGTACAGTACCAGTTCACTTCAGAATAGAAATTCAACTGATGAGCAGTTCAGGGAGGGAGAGCGTGAAAGGGAAAAGGCTGCTTGAGCAAAATAGGATGATGAGAGGAAAGAAAGACACAGACAACAGTGCAGGGTAAATCAGAAGAAGAATTGCATATCAAGTTACTGGCCATGACCAGTTTTAGAATTTGTGTTTAAAACAAATCAAGAATACTTGAGTTTGAGGCATAACTTAGAAGTTATAATAACACATCGTTAAACATTCTCAACACAGTAACTACCCCACACTGTCCATCATTTTGTTGTGAAAGTTGGTTGTGTGTATAATAAATGATAGCAGCTAGTTGGTCGTATCCACTGATGTTCTAATAAACTTCTTGTATGTAGTTGAACTAATTTCTTGTTTTCAATGGGGGGTTTTGTCATGAGCGTTATATCCATAAGACTCGTTTTTCAAAGCTCATTTTAATGCATATTTGCATTGACAGACCAAAAATTTTGCTGCAGTATTTACTATGTGAATGGTCTTGCTGTAAATAAGTATGATTAAAGCTGATGTCACAAGTATTTGGGTTAGCAAGAAAATGAGTGTGCTATTCTGCCTTATGGATATAACTCTCACGACATAAATGTCTGACATATATGAATGTTTTCATCTTGAAAAATGTTCTGTGTGTTTACAGTATGTTTATGCCCTGAATGCTTGTGGGATTTGCCTGGAATTAAGGAGAATTCCCGTTATTTTGATCTCAAGTGAGACCCTTGTGTCATGAGAGTTATATCCGTAAGATTGTGACACCTCACTAATAAAGGCCCATTATCTCATCAATGATTGTTTCACTTTTCTGGACAGTATTATTTTCTGAACATACATAAGAAACTTTAATGAAACTCAGTGATTTTGCTGTTATTTTCTAATTTTGAATTTATGTGTGTCTTGTCCCCCTTTCACTGCTGGGGTTTTAGGAAAGGCTCATATATATAAAACAGAACATTTATCCTAGCCAAGCATGCATTCTAAAATACTCTCCAAAATGACAAACTTTAATACATCAATATACCTTGAATAGTTCAGAGACTTGGTCTTGGCAGTCTACATAAGCTCTGAAGTCTGCACACAATGCAAATCTGGAAAATTGATGGATAAAAATCACAAGGCTGCCTGTGTAACAATCTTTCCCAGAAAGTAGTATGTTTGGAGAATGAAAAGTCCCAAACCTTAATCAGAAATGTCAAGATTTCATTCTATCAGTGTATCATGGAGTACATAATTAAAAGTAATTCAATTTTTTAACAAATACAAGTGGAACTGTACATTACAAGATTGCAAAATTCAAACTGCCATGTGGCACAGATGCTGACAGCATAAACCTCAACCAAGTGTTCATTAAAGTGAATTCCCTGAAAAACCAGGTCTTTCCCTCCTCACCTGTCATTATTGAGCAGGCCATGGTAAAGTTCACTGAACAGTCCTGGCTCCTCAGGAGAGAAGTAACCACTGTTTAGCTGATCCAAAGCTTGCTTCAGCTCTGCATCCTTCTCATAGAAGGTTCTTGAATTATAGCTGAAGGGCACAGAAAAAAAACACTGTTTGCTGTTAGCACTAACAACATTTTTTATTGCAAATCTGTGTTTGATTTACAGTTTTATTTTCAATACCTCTCACGATCCTTTTCATTTTCTTGCATGAAAGTAATCAATGTGATACATCTTCATGATCCCTTCCGAACCCAAAACAATCTTTTAAGTGAGTGCTCTCCTTCTATTAATACTCATCTGCCCAAACACAAACACAAGCTCTTCATTCTGAAAGAAAATGTCAGATGTTAAACTGTCAGAAACACTTTTAATAAGGTCTCCATTTGCCCTGTTTGCTTTCATAGTAATTAACAGTCATGTCAAGGCATTAGCCTGCTGCTGACTGAAACATTATTAAGTAAGAGGCCTTTAGACATTTAAATTTGCATTTTTTTCAGCCTTGCACTCTAGAGTTAAGCATATGGAGTAAACCAGAAAAGTAAAGGAAATTAGCCTGAATGCACATGCCGCATGAGATACACATCGCTGCATGTTCTGCAGACCTGTCGGAAAATTAAACTATGCTGGCTGCAGTTTAATTGTTGTTTTACTGAGTTACATGAAGTATGAAGGGAGAAAACGAGAGAGAGTGCGCCTGCGTGAACCAGTCAACTTTACCATGAACATGGCCATAACCCCATATGGAGAAAGCGTTTCAGGGAAGGGTGGGCGTTTTCTCCCTTCATACTTCATGTAACTCAGTAAAACAACAATTAAACTGCAGCCAGCAAAGTTTAATTGTCTGTTTCACTTCGTCACATTCCGTTTTCCGGCGAAAAAACGAGAAATTTAAAGAATGGTCATGTAATCTTTGTGCATCATTCCACAGTCATTACTTAAATGACAGACGTAGTACTTTGTTACCTCATTATGGGGATAAGATTGTTGAGCACAACTTCAGTGTTCTTGTCAATCGGCTTGTTGTAGAAAGTTGCAAATGTTGAATTGCTTCCCTATCCAACATATGCCATGATGGTTCCAATTTCCAATGAAAACACTCCTTGAAGCCGGCAGGCTAGCAACTGCACTTCGTAAAGAGTGAGGTTTGAAACGATTCAGATCTATTCCTGACTGGCTCATCACTTCCCCTACCCATCTACTCAAGGTGTCTCTGGTAATGGGTTTATGAGGGTGTTGGTAACTTAAAAGTACACTGAAACCTCGTTATACCGCCAAGTAAGGGGCAAACAGAAAAGTGGCAGCATAAAGAGAATGGCGGTACAATGAAAATACCATGTAGAACAAGGGAAATAAGTAATTTACCAACATTGGACTGGCTAACATGTCTAAAATAATGCAGTTATCTCCCTTATCTCTCCANTAAACCTTCACTGTCATTTTGAAGTTTACATTGGTTTTTTTTGTGTTTAAGGACTTGAGTTGATTTTAAAACAATAGAGTTAAAATTAAAAACAAGCAAGAACTAAGGCTTGGAAGCGTATGTGTAAAGTTGGAGAATGATAAGAAAAGAAGTTGACTACTACACATTACACATCCGGGTCAGAGAATCACACGAGCGCTAGGCCTACGTCATAGATCAATGTGTGCTGTTTGCATCGTACCCCGCGACCGGAGCGAACCAGTTGAAGCATCACCTCGCGCGCGCTTACGTTCCTTCGCAAACTCTCTAGGCTTATTGAGCGATGCCCCATCAGTAGACCTATCAGGACTTCGCTTCCAAAAAGCGAAGAGTGTGTGGTAAGACTGGTGTTTGAGTAACAAGCACAGACTGTGGCACCAAGTGATGTTCCGTCTGTTAGCTGGATTTAGGTAGAGGTGGGGAGTGGGGAATGGGGGTTAAATTTACTTTGGCGGTATAACGAGCAATATTTACTATACTCAAGTTATGAATGTAGCAGTTAAACTGTTGGCGGATGGCGGTATAGCGAGATTTTTAGTGACTTTGTATAGGTGTCAGATCCGTTCCACAGCGAAAAGCTGACAGTATGCGGGAATGGCGGTATAACGGGTGGCGGTATAGCGAGGTTTCACTGTAGTTGCCCTTGGTTCTTTCAAAACAGCCGATTTCTGTCTAAATAAGCTCTGAGGTATTTTACAATACAAAGGCTGTTGTCCTCGGTGAAGGATGGGAAAACAATTTCCGGATTATGTCTATTCAGTTTTGATGTCTTTGTAAGGTCTCCAATTGATATGCGAACTTCCGAAGGGAAAAAAGTAATGTTTTTAACATGTAAATGTACAATTGTATTTCCCCTTCTCGCTGATAAAAGAAATAGCAAAACAGCCACCTTCAAAGTGAGCTGTTTTAGTGACAATGTATTTGGCGGATCCCAATGTTTTAAGAAATTGAGGGCCAGTTCTGGATTCCATGTGACGGAATATTTCGGAAGAGAAGGCCTTTTACTGAACACTCCTTTCATGCATCGCTTGACAATTTTGTCATTTTCATTCATATTCAAGATATTTACAGGCATAACAGCACTTCTGGCACAATTCATGGCACTGTAGCTTAGACCCTTGTTGAATAGAATTGTTAAGAAATCCAAAACTGATTTTATGCTCGCATCAAATGGATTACTTTTCCCTTCATGACAAAATGAGTTCCATTGTGCAATATAGGTACTGTATTGTTTGATTGTACCTTCTCTCCAAGATGACAATATGATGTCGACAGTGTTTTCTGAAAGTCCAAATGTTCCAGAACTCTCCCCAATACTTTGCATGCCAGAAATCTGAATTTCCTTCCCACAGGATGTGTTCTCATTACAGATCTGCTAGATGTTGAAGAAGATTGTTTTTCCCATGGCAGAATGATGACAAAGTCTACCAGAAGATTCATGAGTTTGGGAAACCATGCCTGGGATGTCCACTACGGTACGATTAAGACAGTCTTGATCTGTCTTTTTCCGCTTTATTTAGTACACTTCCAAACAAGCTACAGGGAGGAAAACAGTATCCATATAAATCTTCCTATGAAATATGAAGGCATCTGGGTCTGGTTTTCATGCAAAGTATGGAAACACTTGGTAACTGAATCTGGAAGCAAACATATCCACTTTGAGGGGTCCAAAACTTCCTTTAACTTTTTTGAACATTGAAGGGCAGAGTTTCCACTCCGTTTCTTTAAATGATAGGTCCCTAAACTCTTTATCTGCTATAACATTATTAATTAATGGAATGTGAGAAGCTGTAAGAAACAGCTGCCTATTCATTGCCCATATCCAGATCTCTCTGGTAATGTTGTTCAGTGATTATTTGCAACTACCCATCTATTTATGCATGTTACTGCTGTGGAATTATCCGTGAAGATGTGGATATGTTCATTTGTCATATCATTGCAAAAGCAATGGAGTCCTAGCTTTACAGCTAACAGTTCGAAACAATTTATATGTTGTTCTTTTTCCCGTTGTTCCATGCTCCTCTGGACGTTTGTCCTTGAAAACTCACACCCCAACCAGCTGAACTGGCATCCATTGTTATTTCTTTTGAGAAAGGTTTAAGTTGAATAGGTTTAGGGTATATCCCTATAATGTTATTTATCCACCAATGAATGTCCAATGACTGTCTGGTCCAAATTAATGTTTCCTTCATAATTTCTTTTGTGGAATTTTAAAACCTTGTTCTTGAATATTTCTGTTTGCTTGATAAAAACAAATGAAAATTCATTTCCAGCTTCTACTGCAACCAATTTCCCAATGATTTTTGCCAGATCTCTAATTGTGACAGTAAATTTCCTTAAGATTTCTTGACATGCATCCACAATGTTAATTATTTTCTTCACTGCTGGCCTTACAGTCATGTGAACTATATCCAAAGTAAAACCCAGGTATTCAAGATTTTGGCAGGGCTCGAGAACTGACTTCTCAACATTAATAGTGAATCCCAAATTATCAAGTACTGAGATTGTTTCCATTACAATTAACCGACAATCATCTTCACTATCTCCTTGAAGGAAATTGTCATCTAAATACCCCACATTCAAGTGCCCCACAGATCTTAGATAAGATAAACGCACTTTCATGATTTTGGTAAATATGCGTGGTGCATCTTAAAGCCTTGGGGAAGAGCACAGAATTCATACAGAACTCCTTCCAAGAAGAATCCAAAAAATTTCCTGGAAAATGGATGAATCGTTACAGAGAAATAAGCATCTTTTTGATCTAATTTTGCACACCAGCAGTTTTTTCTAATAAGTTTGCGAACTGTGGTTAAAGTATCCATTTTGAAGTGATTCTTTTCTAATTTCTCGTTAAATTCCTTCAAGTTTAGGATCATTCTTTTTGATCCATCTGCTTTTGGTCTCAGGAAAACATTAGATATGACAGTACAGTCCAGTTCATTGCTATGCACTTTTTTCTGAAAATTTTATTTCCTTTTTCCTTCTTACAGGCTCCTCGTTTATGGTGTCTACGCAAACACCTTTAGTGTTTAAAACTTCATCAATTAGGGGTTAATGTCTTCCACTCTTCTAGTCTAAATTGTAGTTTTCCTCCTACAAAGTTCAGTTCAGTATTCAGCAAATAAGATGGTCTTACTTTTTTGTCCTTGGTTTTTTGTGAATTTTCTCTGGGAGGCCTGTTGACTCCCCGAGCTGAATTGAGCCTCCTGAACAAATCGGCTCGGTTTCCAATTTTTTGAATAATGCTGACTTGGTCTCAGCTTTTCTGACATTTGGGACGATTCTCCTAACTCCTTTTTCTTCTGAGACAAGTTGTCTCCAAGAAGAAATTCTGTTGAAGGCGGATTGCTACATTTGGTATTCCTATAGCAAAGGCCTTTAAACTGATCTGCAAGTCCCATTTGAATGGACTCCTTTCTCTTGTTTGAAAAAATCATCATAACAAGCTGCATTGAGTTTGATAATATCTGCACTGTCTTCTCACAGTCCTTGAGATTTGATCCAATTTTTCCTTATCTCATTGTATGTAACATGTCCATGAGCTGAACTGACACCGTAAGGCTTTTCACCAGTAAATTCTGATTCTTCTGAAAGTTTATGTCCCTTGTCTTTTGACTCTGGGACATCCTTTTCCAAATTTCCCCATTAGTTTGAGGTACCCGCAAGTTCATGCAGTTTCTTGGTTTGTTATACTTCGAACATACTTTGATTTGTGACTCGTCCACCGGACAGCCCAAATTCTCAAAGATCTTCCAATTCTTCATCAGAGCTATCATTATTCCCTGAGCCTGAGGCATCTCTTGAAGAACCTCTTCTTCCATAGTACCTTCTTTTTTCAGTTTCACTGAAAATATCATCAAAGAGATCCCTTCTAGAGATTTTACTTCTTAATCCTGATCCGCTTTGCAGATAGGAAGGAGACCTTTTCCTTTTTGGTTTCTTTCCCAAACTTAGTGGGTGAGCACGGTTTCTCTGTTGCTTTTGATCTTGACACTGACCTCCTGTCGTGTCTATCATTAGATCGAGATCTAGATCTGGCTCTGTCTCTTTCATTAGACCGTCTATTTTTAGATCTGCATCCCAACTTAGTGGGTGTTTTCGTGTTCCCAGACTTAGTGGGTGTCTTCGTGTTCCCAGACTTAGTGGGTGTCTTCATGTTCCCAGACTTAGTGGGTGTCTTCGTATTCCCAGACTCAGTGAGTGTCTTCATGTTCCCAGACTTAGTGGGTGTCTTCGTGTTCCCAAACTAAGTGAATGTCTTCGTGTTCCCAGACTTAGTGGGTGAACGTGATTTCGACTCCGCCGTTTTTCCAACTGAGTTCTGCAAGTCTCGTACGACACTCATTAGAGCCCCAATTTCCATCTTCCTAAACCATCCAGGATTCTCCTTTGGATCGTCCATCCCGAGTATCTTTCACGAAGGACTTCCGCCCCCCTCTGAAAAGCGATTTAATGTTCAACTGTTTTTATTTTATAGGCCTAGATCTAGTAATGCCTCCTTCGTCTGATGACGAAATGGCCAACATGGCTCCTCCAGACTGCTAGAAGATAAAAAACCACCAACCTTCAATCCAGTGTACTAGAAAAATAAGTTCACCCACTTTAAGATAGATACTTCCTCCATATTTCCCCATGGAGAAAAAACTAGAACAGCTACATGATATCCATGATGCACAAAGATTTTACGAGACCACCAAAAAGTCTTGCGTAGTTGCCGGAAGCACTAAGCACTCATTAGACCAGTTCGCGCAGGCGCACTCTCTCATTTTTTCCCGGAATACGGAATGTGACGAAGTGAAACTGGAATATTAAGACTCTCCACTTACTGTCACGATAAGCTGGAAGGTGGGAAGGGGGTGTGGCGTCCCTCTTAGATCTACAGATTACTGTCAAATTCACCAAGAGAGCAAATCTTCAGGCATGACAGGGAGCGTAGACGAAGACAAAGATCTAATGTGAAATAGAGTCAACTAAAAGAGTGTTGGACACACAACATACCCCTTGCGGAAAAGTTCCTCCACCTCTTCCACTGTCATACCGAAAATGAAGATATTGTCCCTGCCCATCTCCTCCATCATCTCAACATTGGCACCATCAAGAGTTCCAATGGTCAAAGCTCCATTTAGCTAAATTTTGGAAAAGAGTTGAATAGATAGACTACGAAATGTTTGTTGCATAATAAGCTTATTAAATGTCTACTACAATGATAATGAAAGGCTCAACTACAATCTCCTCCGCTTCTAGCTTTAGTAGATATTTTAGAGAAAGCAGATAAATTCCATTTTTATACACAGATCTTGTACTTGTGCATCATGAATTTGAACTTTAAATATGGCATGTTAGAAATCTTCAGTGAAGTCATGGTCAGTTTACAAACAGCAAGTGTCAAATTTGAATAATTAAAAATAAAGGCATGACAAACATTTTCCAGAACAACTGCACTTCTTGGACAAAAGTAGTAAGTATAAATAATACCATAAACTTCATGTTTCCTGTGCCAGAGGCCTCGGTTCCAGCTAGAGAGATCTGCTGACTAAGATCTGCCGCAGGAATGATTTTCTCTGCCAGGGAAACACGGTAATTCTCCAAGAAGATTACTTTCAGGCGGTCTCCGACTATTGGGTCATTGTTGACAACACGGGCAACATTGTTGATGAGTTTGATTATCATCTTTGCTGTGTGATATCCTGGAGCAGCCTATAGATGACAACCATACAGAAACACATATATATTTTATATTCATACATAAATCATAACGGCTCATCATTCCTCAATCTGAACATTGGATCAGATTCAAATGAGCGATACAAGCAGGTACACATTCAGTGCACTACTTTTCAGTGAGCACATGTCAGGATGACCCTGAAACATTATCTCAGAGAGTAGTGGTGTGACTTATCCATTCATTCTTACAAAAGTTTCATAAAAAATAAATAAGATACTTCCATAAAACAATTGACAGACTATGCATCCATTACAGGCTTTCAAACTGCCTGTCACTAAGAATGAAACATATAATACTAACTTGCTAAAACACAGATCACAGATTTCCCAAAACAAACCAGCATGCGCAGCAATTATTTCCCATGTACTTGAAAGTGGATGCATGTAGGAAAAAGCATTCTCAGGAGGAATTTTATATTCTAGATAGAGTTGGCTGGATAGCAGAAACTTGTTCACGATTCTGCTCTTCAAAGGTAAAATGTGTATGTAGATACTTTTATGAATAAAGTCTTCTTAATACCCACAAGAATGCATTTCTTCTTAAACTGTGGCATGAAAGCATGCATGCCAGCAAAGACATGCAGCTATGTCATTTTGCCATATGTTGCTTGACCTATGCCAACACATGACTGACCTGTGCCCTCTGTGACTAAAAACACAGAGAGACTTAAATAATACTACTTTGTCTTTGGAAAGTTCATTCATGTACCACTGACTTTCTCAATGCAATTACATTTGACTATAATAGGTTTAAGCAGTTTAAATATATATACTCTAATGCATTTGTCAGAATAATGATAAGCATGACTGAATTGAAAGTGACTTTAGAAATTATGGTTACATATCCGGTACATCTCTTTACACACAACAGGAGTATGCAGAAGTTTGCTGTCAGCAGGCTAATTTCTAAGCTAATGATCCTGAATCAGGGCCCACCTTGCCGCCAATCATGACTGTTCTTGGGACAAAAGGAGCTTGTGGGTTCTTCTTCAGTCTGTTGTAGAGTGTTATGATATGCAGGCAGTTCATGAGTTGTCTCTTGTACTCATGGATCCTCTTCACATGCATGTCAAACATGGATGAAGGGTTGATCTTCACTCGGTATAGGGTCTGCAGGTACTGGGCCAGCCTCATCTTGTTCTCCTAAACACAGAAAGATGACATGTTAATATTTATGTGTCACGGATATTATGTTTTCAGGGCATGTTGTAACTGATCTGGATCAAAGTAAACTGGTCTCTCTAAACAAACTAGTACAATAAATTTTCACTTTTTGTTGTCAAAGATCTACATAGTTCAGAAACAACTGTACAAGGATAATATAATCACTGCTGCAATACTGGGCTTGGCAGGTTAGTATCACAATAAACAGTGAGATTGGAGATGGATGCTGTTTGAGTTCTTATATTTAAAATGCCTCAGCATCTGAAAGAGGCTATATTTTTCCACAACGCCAAGATATGAGTTCAATGTACCACAAATTGATGAATTTTTCATACATAATCATTGTCCTACTTCAATCATCCATGGGATACATTTTGTTCTCAAAAACGCTCTCTTTTCAGACCGTCATACTATCCTGTACGTGAGTACTCACTAGCCTCAGGGCATCATATTTTGACTTGTATTATTAATTTTGTGGTTGTGATGAATGCACAGAACCTAGTTCAATGAAATTTGAAAAGCATGTGAGGTATAATCCATCTGTTGATGTGTCCAACTTTTCATCTCAGTTTTATTTTCTCAGTTAAACTCTGAAGTTACTGACTTTCAAGGTAAGTGATTTTTTGGGAGCCACCCAGTACACCTGGGATCTTCAATTTATCATCCCATCCAGGAGGATTTTGTGATTGTCTTTATCTACCCTAAAAATATGCGCACCAGGTAAATTTACTCGGACAGCATGACAAGTGAATCTCACACCTGTGGCAACACAGCTGCTTTGAAGGTTCTAAATGCATACCTCTGTAAAGTCACTGTGTCAATAAAATGTGGACCTGCCAACTTTTACGAATTTTCAGTAAAAATTAGATGAGAACAGCTGCCAACCTTAATCTTTGTTAAAACCAAAATCACAATTCCTGTCCTTTCATTCCAATAAATACAATGAGACACATAAAATAATAGTATCACATTCACCGAATATGCAAAGGGCCTAACTTACCTGTTTGACCTTCATGAAATTGCGGAGGAAGGTCTCTTCTTTGGAGGCAGGGGTAAGCTTTCTTAAGTCATGTAACTGTGTAACCCAGGTTTCACCAATTTTCTGGAATGACAGAGAGGAAAGCAGTATTGTGAGCTGGCAGCATTGCATCAAAATCTGGCCCATTAGATCTGAAACCCACTCAACCCTCGACAAAACAGTGGGCATAGGGATCAGTCCCAAACTTGAGGAAGGGCTAACTCCATTGGCAAAGAGGACTATTGTGCTAGCTGACATTAAATAACACCAAAGAACGAATGGCCTAATGTAGAGACATGCTGTGGATAGTAATGGAATTCATCTTCAATTCTGGCTTCAATCAGCCTTTGGCAACAAAGCAGTCTGGATATGCCTTATATTCATTCTCTTTTCGTACTGACTTCTCAAACCGATACATCTAGTGTGAAGTCACTAATTGTAGCACATACCTCAGCGATGACGTCTGCCAAGGATGGGTTACAAAGAAGCAGCCATCTCCTTGGTGTGATTCCATTTGTTTTGTTCTGGAACTTCTTGGGGAACATCTCATAGAAGTCTTTGAAACTTGAAGAAAGATGAAAACATTATTCAATTTAAGTAATAAAACAACAGACCTTTGATGCCATCTAAATGCTGCCACTTCTGATATGAAGGAACTGTAGATAACTGCAAGTTTAACAAACTGTTGTCGTTATCATCATTCACAAAAAACAAAAAAAAATTAAAGATAAGATCATAAGCATTTCCATTTGCAACAGGGTGAAAAACAAGTTTTAAACCTACATGGGATTGAAATGACATGACACGCAAGCACAAAATAAGAGTGCACATATTATATGTGAGAGCAAAAACCTACAGCACCAAGGCACTGGTAAACTTACGTGTTTTTCTTGATAATCTCAGAATGAATGGCAGCCACGCCGTTGACCGCTTTGCTCCCAACAATACACACATTAGCCATATTGATCTTTTTCTCCTGCCCTTCTTCAACTAGGGACATGCGAGCCACTCTCCCGTTATCTCCAGGCCAACGTTTGGAAACTTCCTGAAGTATGAAAAAGAAGGGAAATCATGACGAAACCAGGATAAATGCACAAACAGGTATGTCAGAGTATCTGTCAGAAGCTCTGAGAGGGGCGTTAAAAGACTGAGCTTCGATCTCTCTTGTTGAAGATCGTAAATGTCTTGGCATGTTCTTCAATCAAAGCACCTCCTTTCTGCGACTACTCTGCTTTGTTACTTATATAACATGTAATGAACATCTGTAAAACTCAATTCTAATACTGGCTTATAACGATTCTGTAAAATTTCAGTTTATCAGAGATTAACTCTGGATATCGTTATTGTTAATGATGTCAGAATAATATCTGGAGAAAGTAGGATCATAAATAACTTTATTTGTCAGCATAAAGAAACCTATTCTTAACACTCTTGCACTCTTAGCTTTCAGGGTTTATACATTAATTCTAATATATGTTATCAGAACCAGATAAAAATCTGAACAATTTGATGCTAAACTTTGCATTTGATCTGATTTGTGAAATCTGACCATATAAGTTAACATGGACATTATCTTGGCATGAATGGCGTCAGTACAAATCCATGATGTTCACACTGCATGATGTTCACACTGCATTCCTTAAAGCAAATTATTTCATATGAAGGTAAGAAGTTAGTCAATGTAATCAGGATATGTAAAAATTGGATGCTCTGCATAAGTGAGATGATTCTTGAGAACAGAATTTTTACTACATAAGTATATACATATAAGAGGGATGATGATTTGGAAAGAAATCTCCAACAAAATTTCTAAGACTGACCAGTAGTAATTTTCACATTACCCACCTTCCACTGTCTTTCAAATGGCGTAAACTTCCAAAAGGCCAGAATAGCAGTAAGATCTTTCACGAAATAAGATTTTCTGATTGTTAAAAATTTCGTGGCTTTCCTTTGGTCTAGAAAGACCACCTACTATTTTTGCAGCTAGATTTACCTGTAAGAATCGCGCGTTGATCTCAAAGAGGATGGCCAGATGGCGTGGTAGGACATGTCCCAGCAGGCCAACAGGCCAGCGTTCCAGGGCTTCAGGGAGAACAGTGTGATTTGTGTAGGCACATGTTCTGGTGGTGATGTCCCAAGCCTGGTGGAAATAACAGATGACAACTTGCTATGTACATGAGATATACACAACAACTGACACCAGGAGACAATGTCATTATCACAGATAATGAACAACCCCAAAATACAACAATGGTAACTGCATGCACAGGGTTGGGAGCTTGCCCACATTAAGAGCCAATAGCTCTTGTAGCTTCAAAGAGAAAAATGAAAAGCCAAAAGAACTTAATATTATGTATGTGTATCAACAAACATTCAGTATTTACCTACTGAAGTTGAATTCTGTGCAAGAATTTGTCAGATCTGAGCAATCACCGGTTAGGTTATCCATACAGTATTTGTGCCATGAAGAAACTATTTATGTCAAAAATGCAGGATTTACCTTGTCCCATGAAACATTTTCAATGTCTACAAGAATGCGCATGAGCTCGGGGATAGCGAGAGATGGGTGGGTGTCATTCAACTGGATTGCCACCTGTTGATTACAAAGATAATGGAATTAAAATAATGACAAGATAAACTGCAAATTTCCATAGCCTTTTACATCATTAAAAATGTATCTACATAGTACAGTTGACTCCGCTTAATCGCCCTTCCCCGGGAGCACAGAAAAAGTGGGTGATTAAGCGGAGAAGCGATTGAGCAGAGAATTAATTTCGGCCATAGTTTTGGTAATGGGGTTAAATTTCTTTGATGTTGTGATTTGACGTCGTGCATTGACGCCTTCTCGTCGCCAGACTCAGGAAAGACTCGAATTTGACGGTGTTGTAGCGCACAAAATGTTTGATCTCCGCGGCCTCTCTCATTGGTCACCTCACAGTAGCCCAGCAGACAATAAGGAGTAGGATGGCACAGTTGGGATCGCCCGTTCGTCCACATGACACGTTCTCTATCTAGCCGAAATCCACCAGCCA
The DNA here is from genome assembly GCA_033807755.1 of Ellobium chinense. Taxonomy (NCBI): domain Eukaryota; kingdom Metazoa; phylum Mollusca; class Gastropoda; order Ellobiida; family Ellobiidae; genus Ellobium; species Ellobium chinense. Next base: position 416,964 of record JAWQUT010000130.1, on the reverse strand, counting down.
GGCGCAACAAAGCGTGGGGGAAGGAGACTTATAAGGCTTGTCCGCTTTCGGTGCATTAGCATTATCGGACGGGCTACGGCAGTGATGCGTACTGTGGGACGAAGGGAGACAAGGGGAGAAGGAGTTGGAGAGGAAAGACTTATCACACCTATTTTGGCATGGCAGCTGTCACTCAGTCAACCGGTCTGCTATCCGTCGCGCAGTTAAACCCTCTGTGTACATATTTGCTTGTCAACTGTAATCCTTCAACCGCTGATCTTTGAATTCACGGGCGCTGAAGAGTGGTCGATTATCCGGAGTGAGAGGCGATTATCCAGTGACTTTTTTATAGAGAAAAATTCGGTTCTTTGGGAAACGAGGCGATTAAGCGGAAAAGGTGATTAAGTGGTGTCGACTGTACTTCTAAAGTGGTAATTCTCTGCAAAATGTCACTGAAACGCATAACTTAGGGTTTTGAAGTTCATGATAACTACTGTTGATCACTAGGCATTCTTGCCATGAGAAGCCATGAAGTCACTTTTTATCTGTGAATAATGTTAAGTCCCACATAGTGTAACCTAACATGCAGGAGGTATACTAACAAGGTTTCATAAACATCAAAGGAGGGACAATCTAGGGTTTCATCAACAGAACGGTGATTCAGCTTTGTTTATAAATGGATCCACTGCATATCATTATACAGTTTTCATAGATCCATTTTAACTCTATCAATGTCATCTTCATTTTCATCTCCTGCAAAACAACTGATGTTGTAGAATATAAACTAAACCCTATTTATTGTGAAAACTAACATGTTGGGTTCAAGTCTGAGTTTAATCAACCAACCTTATCTGGGAAGGTGTCAAAGGAAGTCCTAACTGGATTGACCTGTCCAAAAGTGGATGATTTGAATCTACGGATCAGATCCTGTAAACTGGCAGCCACCAGGAAGTATTCCTGTTTCAAGCGCAGCTCTTTACCTTCAAACATCTGCCAGAAAGACAAAACGATCAAACTGTATAATACACTTTCCATGAAACTGCCAAGATTCTAAAATGCTAACTGCCAAGATTCTAAAATGCTATAAAACGCACTGCAGATCCCAAAACATATTAATGTATAGCAATTTCACAGTCAGCTGACAAGATCTAATTTCTGATAAACAATTATGAGGTGCAAAATGTCTAATGATTGAAGAATCAAATCATTCTGTGAATAAATTTTGGATCTTTCCAGTAACAGGCTTTGAAAGCCTCCCTCAACACGTTCAATCATCTCCTCTTTATATGCAACGCACTTTATAAATGCAAAGATTGAGAAATGCTCCTTACACATAAACAAAAGACACTATGTACACACATAAAACCTGTAGTACAAATCTACCTCTTTTCTTTCCTCAATAAATTACAGTAATATATGAACTGAATATCCAAAAATGATGGTCTGCCATTCCACAGCTACTGGACTCACATTGTCATTAGGGTATAGGACTCTTGAGATGTTTTCTGCATAGTTCCTCTCACATACAGCATTGATGTACTCTCCATTGTTAACTGGGAAAATATAAATCCACTCATCATTGCTTATTTATCAGTAAAAATGTGCAGAAATTTAAGCATGGCTAACATTTCTGAAAATAAATACAAATAAATGATGAATATAATATCAGAATAACAGACCCTCATATTTTAATGATTATGGATAAGAATACAGTGGTGTCCAGCATAAGATGGCCCAATTTAAAATTAAAATACAGTGGAACCGGCTTAAGCGAGACGCGTGAGCGGGACGCCCGCATAAGTGAGACGAATGTCTGGGGATCGGAATTTTTGCTATTTAAATCTATACATGTGAGCGGGACGGCAACCCGCTTAAGCGAGACGACTTGGAGCCAGATCTCCGTAATATACACGCTGTTTTTGACAGGAATGCTGCAAATTGTCACCATCATACTATGTCTCAGTGCTTGTTTACCTGTGCCATTCAGCTGAAAACCTGAGAGCTACAAAGCTTGTACCGACGGCCCTGATTACCCCCCTTACGTTATGTGAGAAGTGATTGACAATACCTCCCCATAGCCTTCTGTCAGGCAGTTGACCCTTCAGCACACGCATGGACGAATCAGAGCGGACATCCTAGCCAATGGTCATCATTTAACCCGCGCAAGCATCAACGGATCAAGATTAAGTAAGCCCCACCCCCTGTCAGCCACACTTCATTCTTTCTTCAGCTTAGGCAGTGACTGACGCTTACGAGCCCTACCTGCGCTATTGCACAACACTCCGCCAGGGTATCGTTCACATAGGCATGACCATCATTTGTGTTGCGTAAAAGCTTTTTGACACACGCTGCTAGCATCGCGCTCTGGCTAGATGTGGAGCGAGAAGTGTGACACGACTCTTTGCCAGTGTTTACGATCAAGTAAATTTGATCCCAAATTATTTTTGATCACTTGAATGGGGGCCGGCGAACATCTCGACTTCAGAGATGTTAGACCTTTCATATTCTCTCCAGTTTTATTTTAACATGTATTATTTCTCTCCCTCTGATGTAGACATGTCTCGGTCTTTAAAAGAAATTGTTTTTTAATTTTCAAAGGAGAGTGGTGAGAAGGCTTAGGTGCTTCTTTGAAACCAACCAAAAATTCCGTTCCCCGCAAAGAATGAATAGTCTAATAATATGCTCTGCAAGTCTACTGAAAATGCAGTTAGGCTGCAATAAGTATATTTTAAACAGTACAGATACAATTTAAATCTGACTCCGTTGTCACACCTCACTAGCAACAAGTAATGATGTCCCTTAACTTGAATGAAACGCACAAAGTAGCTAAGAAATCACTTTATAATGGATAGTCCGCCTAAGCGGGACGCCCGCTTAAGGGGGACGATTCATCGGGAACGGAGCCGTCCCGCTTTAGCGGGTTCCACTGTATTTGCATTTGAGATTTTCATGATAGATCAATATAAATGGGTTATTTTTTTCAAACACAAAGAATGAATGATAAGTCTTGAACCTTGCTTGGGGCAAAAGATCTTCTGGCCATTTTCTGCTACTTGGCTTTGTAAATTAGAGAACCAACTGTAAATCCACTATAAACTGCCGAGATTTGTGCATGGACATAAATATTCTCTGTGACATCAAGAACAATCTCTCAGCAGTTTTAATGTGAAGTCATCGGCAATGTCTTGAAATCAACAAAGATAAAGAACAAATTTGCAAGTTACTAACACTGGGTGGGGGCCGCATTTATTGTTTGTCATGCATACTAATTTCAAAGGTTTATTTGCCTTTTTCTGCCAGAAGTGGGGTGTAAAATATTACATGATAAGGCCAAGTGCCCCAGGGAATCTTAGAGGTTGAATTTTATTACAGAAAATATTGAAACAGATCAGCTATTAAATTCAAAGTTACAATTAGGATAAAGTAATAAAAAGGTGAAGTGTAAATGAACACTGGGAATGTCATCTTTCATATTCAGGGGAGATAATGCCAAGCAAATCACCTACTAAGCCAGTATCATGTAATGTTTGTAAGTTTACAACATACAGTGGAACCCGCTTAAGCAGGACACGCGTGAGCGGGACGCCCGCTTAAGTGAGACGAATGCCTCGGGAACGGAATTTTTGCTATTTAAATCTATACGTGTGAGCGGGACGGCAACCCGCTTAAGCGAGACGACTTGGAGCCAGATTTC
>JAWQUT010000130.1:372210-404704 GCA_033807755.1 Ellobium chinense | reverse complement strand
GGGGAGGGTGGAAGGCGAAATGGATGAGGCACAGAGCAAATGGGGCCACTGTCGCAAGGCCCCATGCCCCACAAAGATCCTAGGGACACCGTGCCTCCTTCTCAAAAGACCTACTAAAAATAGGTGTATCGCATTTTCCGTCACAGAGGAGTCTCACAAAAATAATGTGTTGCTCAGGAGCCTCACACCGTGTTTATCAGTTCCCTCCTTGAAGTAAGGATGAACGTAAATAAGGCAGACGTGAAGCAACGCTTAGTGCCTCTTGTCTCATCTTAACTCCTAAACAAGGTACAAAGCAAGACTCCAACAGGACATGACAAAAGCCCAACTGGGGCTTGCTTGTTAATCTAACACACCCACCATTTGCGCTGAACACGGACATGTTTCCTCGTATACTCTTGTCTGAAGCTGAGAGTTCAAGGCTGAAACAACACCCTGTGTTCTGATCAGCCCAGCAGTTTCCAAAGTTCACAACCCAGTACTGTTGTCCAGTGACTCTTTGGTGACCTCGGGCGCATGATCGCTCACATTGCACACATATTGTTGATGAGTACATACCATAATGTATTATTAATTCTATGAGCTGAATGATTTATTTGCCTTTCATATACTCCTTGTGAATGTAATAATCGTATCAGATAAATTAGCTCGGAGGCGGGCTGAAACACGTCATTATTGTACAATATATATTTTCGCCTTCCATCCGGCGGGTTTCAGCCAAGTTACAATGTACACCCCCCCACCTTTTTTTTTTAAAACACCAAACAGTTTAGTTAATCTGATAAATGGATCAGACCATTCCCATGTATTTCGTCGTATATTCTCATGATTTGTTTAATGTACTGTTTTATTCTGCACCTTTTCACCCGCTGTTCCCGATCAAGCCCGATATTATGTCGCTGGTCAATATAACTAAGCTTTTTTAAGAGAGACACAAAAAGAAAAATCGAGCTAAGAAGAATGCAGGCTAAGTGCAGACACATATTTAATACTTATATGTTTGATTTTTACTCTCACCATGCAGTAAAAGTCCCACCGACATTTCGTGGAAACTAATGAAATGGAAACTTATAGTACTAAATGTGCTTTTAACTGCTTTTGTCTTATGTATCTTAACTGAGACATGAAAACGTTTCAGGGACGTGTCTAGCTCTACTCTGATCGTCTTACGTAAGCCCAAGACTGAAAACAGTGAATGGGTGTCGAACAATCGGGCTCGGCAGGTCAATGTCCTACTTCCGACCACCTGATCTTTTTCGATTTTTTTGTCCCCGCCAGGCATATAAACAGGTCACAATTATTAATAGCCTGTGTGCATCATATTAAAATAAGCACAACTGCTCAGCTGACCTACAAAATACTGTTTAAACCCACATAACAATAACAACACAAATAGATTATCAAATTTTACTGACCGAAAAGAAAACAAAATGCGCATATGCACTCCAGGTATGTTCTGGCTCACAACCAAGTTCATGAGTTTGCATCATGCAGGAGTCGAGCAAGTGTCACAATGGCATTAACTGCTTTTCCTCTGTTCTCCCCGAAAGTTAGACATGAATAATTCAGTTCGGATTACTGTATAAAGTCTAGTTCCTACAGATAATACAGAATCTGTTCCTTAAAGAAAAAAAAAGGCCTTGGAACAGGGCATAAAGTGCACTAAGAAGGATAAAAAAAAAATACTGTTAATGATGCATTCTAGTGGCTCGCATATCAAACTTGGTGATGCCCATACGTGCACAAGTGTAGTACGTGTCGGCGAATGTCAACAATGGTAACTCTCATTCTTTCCTCAGGTTCACTATGACCTTTCATAGCCTAAAAATGACATTTTGCTACCGACAAGACACGGTGGGGAGTAAAAAGCTCTACATTCATGTTTAAAATCCAGGATATTGCTGGCTAACCCCGTGTTCTTCTAACTACAGATTCAGGACGTTAGCCATACAGGTAGTTCCTGTATTCATTGAAGGCTTACAGCCTACCGGTTATGACTTCTACTGTGACTGTCGTGCCGTGACATCCTGGTCAAGGGTGCCGGAGCTACTGCACAACTAAAGCTACATGCAAGAAAGACAGCTCTCCTTACGTCTGTTTCTTTGAAGCGCATGGCTGTCGTATCCTTGTTCATGTGATCTGCATTTAACGCATCAAAGCCCCCTCACAGAACGACCATAGTTTATGTACAGACGACGCTGAAACTACAAAACATATATTTCGAGCTTGTAAGGCTAGCTGAATCTTTCAGATATTCTAATTCAGGATGTAAATCTAACAGTTAATTTTCCTCCTTAACGAGGATTAACTGCACAACAGGAAGTCCTCTATGTCACTCTCTCAAGAGACAGCCGCGTCCTGGTGGCGGTCAATTATTATTGATGTAAAACAATCGATTTTGCGCACCATCATCACCCCCACAAACCACTGAAAAATCATACTTGAAACAGCTGAACCGATGACAATGCTAAGACATTTCCAACGTTTCCTATCAAGATTTTGTGAAACTCAATGAAATGGCAACAAACATAAAAGATTTGTTCCAGTGTATCAGTGTTTTCCTAGGACAATTTTAACAAAACGATTCTTCAGCCTTTCCGTCTGTGTATTTAGTCTGTGGGTAAGGCTGCTGTTCCCGCCCTGCCTCTATTTCGTCTCATTAATTTGAACACAAATGGGTCTACCATACAAAGATTATGGTTGAGAAGAATATACATATTATATGACCACATATTTGCAAGACTGCTTCGCATTATGATCGTTTGGTATTTCTAAAGGACACCCCTCCCCCACCCCCACATCCTCCCTTTCATTTATTTTCTTCCTGAATTCTCCACTCACTTTTTTCTGTTGATGACATACTGTTGTGAAGTATTATTCTACATACAATATGATTATTGTTGGCTGAAAGTATTCTTTGAGATATAAACACATGTATTACAGCATTATGTTTCACTGAACTAGCAAAAGCAGCAGAGTTTGGCAGTTGGGGATTTAAAATCACTGCCCTAGTCATACATTCTTTTTCTGATTCTACTAATGAGGGTGACATTTGATTACTGTTCCTTATGCTTGGTACATTGTAGTCTGCAGCAGCAGCCATTCTCTGCTGAACAAAGCAGTTTTCACTACTAGGGAGCTATTAATGTCTGCAAATTCTATGGGTGGCCTTTATGGTTTTGCCCTCCTAATTAGGGTGAAACAATGATAATGGATACCACCATACATGAGACTAATTAAAAGTGTACTTTCAGAAGTAATGAATCAAGTACAGGTCATATGAAAAGGAAAAATGGAGACAGCAGACTGCTGAAATTATGACATAAGAACAAAACCAGTAACAAAACTGCATCTATGACAGCAGGGACACAACATCCTCAACAGTTATAACCTATTGCACTGGATGAGAAAGGGGAAGAAGAAGGCGGAAATGGAGAAGTGGTGTGAAGACCATTCTTGCTTATGTTTCTCATATTTCTGAGACCAACATGACTGCTGCAAGAGCAATTTCACCAATGATGACCAAAATGTTTCAGTTTCACAATGCTTGATGGGCACCATGGAAAAGCTTGCACTGCACACACCTACAAGTTTACCTTTCTGTCTGATGAAGTGAAGGAAGAAGATAATTAAATACAATGTGGTGATCCAGGTCAGTCCATACATATTAATGTAATGACAGCACCCAAGACTAAAAAAAAATGCACACAATAGTAGCAAAGTTGTTTTGTAACTAGCATCCCACAGTCCCTGCAATGTGGGGTGGGGGGTGGCGGCGAGGATCATGGGGCCCCCAAAGAAAGAAGGGATTTAAGGAGAAAAAAGAAGAAAAGTAAAAATAGAGAAGAGGGAGGGAGGGAGAGAGAAAGTGTGAGAAAAAGAAAGTGTGTGTGTGAGAGAGAGACAGTGAGAGCGAGAGAGAGAGATAGAGAGAGACTAACATAATTTATCTATTTATCTTTATTCAGCGAAAAAAATAAATAGGGTGACAAACATAAAAAGGGATTAAAACATAATTCATTTTAAAATATTTTGCTGATAAACAATTAGTGTTTTTCCACTGTGGCTTTTTTCTGCAAAATTTTAAGATTTTGGAGTATTGGCAAGGCAGAGAATCTGTTGCTAATTTTTGTTTGTTTGTTTGTTCCTATGATAGTTAGGTGAATGCATTACAATTACATGTGAAAGTATTTCTCTTGAATTTTCCACTTTAGGCTGAGCAGAATATGGTACTTTCGTCCCTATCAAGGCCATGGAATGTCTATTACATATGTATTTTCTAAAAAGCACCTTTAGTTTAAGTCATTAACATAAATCAACCACGTGAACAATTTTCACCATAATGTTAGCTAGAAATGACCTGAAATTGCTCTTCTGCTTGTTGTTTTAAGAACTTCTTAAGGGAGCATGCCCTGCAATTCTCTAGATTATTAATTTTTAAGGCCGTGGAATGTTTTTTTAAGGTTGTTTTCATAAAGTGCCCCTCAAAAAATTGACAAATCATGACAATAATTTTTACCTAATTTCAGCTAGATGTGGTCACAACTATTCCTTTTGCTTCCTTTTTTTGAAAAATTTTCCAGAAATAGAAAGTCTTCATTCTAATTAAAAAAATACCAAAGTTTGCGGATGGAGTAAGGTGACACTCCAGCAATGCACCCTCCTTAAAAGCCTCTGATGCTGCATGAAAATACTGCTCCAACATTTTCCCCAGATCTGACTGTTTTTCCTAAAAATTGTTTCATAAAATATAGGCAATTCATGACAAAAGTTTTCACCTAATTTTGTTTAGAAGTTCCTTTCGTTTCCTTTTGTGAAACATTTGTCAAGGTAGCATGCTTTGGGACCTTCCTATGTTGTCCCTCTGCCTTTGGCCATCGGGTGCATGCCCTTGACATCCATTTAGCTCCCTCATCAAACAACTTTCCTAGATGCGACTCTAGGTAAACTTCAGGTGCGTGTTTAGTGGCTCATTAAAACATTACACAAATACAAAGCCATGACCTCTATTGTTTTTTAAATGGTTGATATGTGGAAGCAGGTGGAATGGCAGTAGGAGGGGATCCCACACAATTTTTTAAAAATTTTGAACGGGCACCAAACGGGCTAATTACAGCCCTGTGCAGCAAATATACAAGTGACAATTTACCAGTAAGATATTGGAAGTTTGCCTGACCAATATAAAAGCAAGCATGCCATGTGACACAGCAAAACTGTTCTTTTCATCCAATCCACAGTGATCTTCAACTGTGCTAACTGTTGGACTGGCAATGCAAAGTATACTGTTCATACTAATAGCAACTAACTGTCTTAAACATAGCAACAGGATAATGGAAACATCATTATTTGTGCAATTAGTAGACAACAAAGAGGAAAAAAATGGGGACAAGAAATCTAATATTCTGCATGCTGGCATCTGTATTAAAAGTGTGCTTCCATGTCCTTTATCTGTATTACATGCTCACAGATTCTTATTTGACCATTTATCAGGGTAGATAATTACCTAATTCGTGTGGATCATTTTTTTTTGGAAAAACTAGGCTGCATTAATCATTTCTAAAAAACATTTCGGTACTAATGTTATAGCAGTATTTGAAAAGACTGGATCTAGTCTTACATTAAAAAAAAAACTATGGCAAATTGCTTCATCCCACACAAAAAGACTAATGAACTGAATCTCTGAATAGTCTGGCTGACTATTTGGAGTTAACTCCAGATCTAGATCTAGCTTAACTGGCTTAGAATAATAGAATGCCTCCCATAATAGAAAAACAAAATAAATCCTATAGGCCTAGTCTATATATAGCATTGTGATGCATAATTGTGCATACAAAATGTACTGAATTTGAAAGGCCAATGCACACCACAGCACTGAATCACAATCTACAATGGTAGGAAATGCTCTCATAATAGGCCTATATTATTGGCTGGAATAGAAGTCTGCTGACTTGGTAAAATGGGTGGTTTAAGGATCCTTGGGAATACAGTCATTAGATCATTTTTATTTTTTTTGCTTAAAATTCCATTCCTATGCTCTGTATGTTTGACTATGTATGCTAATAGGTCTAAAAGGTAATAGCATGGTGGGCTAGCTGAACGCCTAAATTAATAAACAGACTAGACGTCTCTCCTCAGGTACACAATATAAAAAAAAAACAACTGAAAACGGGGACTATCGACACGGCGCCATAATATAAAGGCTGACTTACCTTCGGATCAATCTCATAATAGTACTGTTGCGTTCTGATCCAGCGGGACACCAAATGATCACGGACAGTGTATGCAAGGGAGAAATAATAGTCCCGTGGAGTGGCAACATTTCGATCCTTTACAAGAGTGTAATGCAGATGTCTGTTGAATGATTTCTTGATAGTTGCAACATTTTCCACCGGTGCAATCCCCCTAATACTTATTTGTTTACGTCTCTCGACGTCGTGTTGAGCGGACGTCATCTTGGCTTCTCTAGAAAGCGCGAAACAAATGAAAAAGTGATCACAACTACAGCTGTTGTTTCCTTCTCCTGTTATCCGTCTTACAACCCCGGCGTCCGATTTCCAAAGCCCGCAGGAAGGGCTGCTAGAGAGACCAGATCATTCACCTTGACCTTCAAGGTCGGTCACGAAAATCTCGGTCAACATTGCCGGTTGGCATGTCCTTGTAAAGCAAAATTTTAATAGACTTTTATTCATACTAACATTTTAGTGCATTCACATGTTTAGAACTTAGACCTCCTGCTGTGAAATAATTGGATTAGATGTATTACTTTTTCTGGGTCATTATGAAAGCAAGATATAAAGGAAATGGTAGATTCACAAACATTTGGGCAACATGGAAATCCAAACTACCGTAAAAGAAAATGAAAATGACTCTTTAAAAAGTATAGATGACGAGCGTCATGGTGAAACCCTACGTTTGATAAAAGGGCACATACTTCTTTTGATGCTTTTAGTAAGTCACTGAGATGATGTCAGTCTGACAGGGTCTTGGCTGGTTCCATAATGTTAAGTAGAATTATTGAGATTAGTGTGATGAAGCCAAGCAAGAAGAGATATTTCTATTTCAAGAACAATTTATTGTATGAATGAATCTCCAAAACGGTTAGAAACTTAATCAGGTAAGGTTATGCATCTCAGTTGTTGTGCTATAGGTTTTCTAACCGTGATTTTAGTATATATGTTGAGATAACAAAGTTTTCCTATTTTACAATCTTTCAAATTTTGAGCAGGATCCCACGGCATAAGCAAAACAAGTTTCGCTCCAGCTCTCTAAGGATGGTAGAAGCTCATCTGATAGATGATAGATGCTGATATTATATAACTTTTTTTTTTTNCGTGAGCCTACTTGTTAAATGGAAAGGTCAATCGTCACCACCTGAGTGGAGAAAAATTCTGGCATGTGACCCCCCACTCAGCGTTCGTTAACTTATTTGCTACCAAATGAGAACCTAAAAGTGTCAAGCTTTAAAAGTAAGAACACTACAGAGAATGGTCGATAAACTGCTAAATTGATTCCTAGAGCCCACTTTGCCTTCCTATTCTACACGTCATATAAAATAAAATCATGAGACACACTCTGGGGCCCAGATCATTTCAGGATTTCTTTTGCATCCACTAACTCCAGTTTACCCAATTCGACATAATGAACGTCAACAAGGAACGGTCACTCTCAACTCTCGGAAAAGTCATGGCTGCCACCTCGAAGAAATCGAAAGCACGAGGACATCGCGAATCTGAACAAATGACAACGAGAACTGGTAACTTGCTTGATGATGACGCTGATGATGATATTGAGGATTTCATGACACAGGTAAAGTTTGTATTTGAAGTGAATTAGAAATTAGAGAATACCAGTTATTCGCTGCGATAGTTTACACACCAGCCTTCACACTCAGTTGAGTAGTCCCAGTAGACAGTAGTCTAGTCCTAGTAGTGTCGTTCAATCAATTGCCTACTTAAAAAGTAAACTAGTCTAGACTAGATCTAGTCTAGGTCTACTACTTCACAAGTAGCTTAATTAGTCTTGATAGAATAATTCAGATGTAGTTTAATGGAAGGTTGCATCGTCCTACAGATCATGTTAAATCATAGGATGCTCTCTTGTTGGCTATCTCAAAACTCAAGGGACAGCACCGCAATGATAATGATACAGTTCATTTAGTCATAGACAAGTCATGGACTAGACTAGACTAGATCTATATTGATATTTCGACTAAATTGGTGCCATTGTTAGAGAAAGCCCTTTTGTTCCAATAAAACAGTCTTTCAAGTGTCTGTCAACGTGATATTATAAATAATGCCTCTGCCTGCCCCAGACAACCTACAGTGTCCTCCAGGCCACACAGTCAGTGCCACACTCACCACAGGGTTAGGCCGGTTAGCATCGTGTGGTCGAATATCGCGACTCTAATGATTCGTGGGAGAATATTTTCAGAAATATGAAATCAATAGCAAAATGCTCAACTCAGGCATCCAAATCCAATCACAAAAATCATATTTGTTTTGAATTCCATTCCGAACAGCCGAAGCTTTGGATTCAAGGGTTTCTCACTTGAAAGTTTGTGTTCTTTTAATCTTTTCCGCCGGGTTCTTGGGATCACGACATCCCTTATGTAAGGCCAATGCCATTGACTTTTTTGTTACGTAGATCTAGATCTATCATGAAGCCAGATGATAATGGGTTAAAAGCTCTGCATTTTTAAAGAAAATTCTTTAATATCAATCAAGTTAGATGAAATAGTAAAGGAAACTGTCCTTCAGAACACAAAAGAGATGCTGGACCAAAGTTTAAGGAATGAAAAACAGAGAAAAAATTGCAACAATTACCACTCTCCATGTTGGCATCTTTTGTTTGACACTAGAAATTCATGATCCAAATGTTAACTTTAGCACGAGTACTATTTCATGGGCTCACAGGTGTGACTAGGTGTTACGATTCTTTTAGTGTTACAGTTCCTTTAAAATATCAGTAATTTAGACTTTTTATCTCTGTCACAAAGTATGAAAATCAAACGTGAATTACACGTTGGCCTAAAGTAGGTTACCACTGAAACTGAAAACAGTGGTGCCTTCCTGAAAATGCATGAGCGATACATTATGCAAAAACCGGAATTGCACATAGTAGCTGCCTTAAAATTGGAAAAACTGTCGTGGCAGTTGATTGGGGAGGTGCCAGGGAGATCAGCTGTCAGCAAAGTTTGCATAGGTTTGACCCATAACCATGTTTTCTGTAGGGTCAAAGTTGAGCAATATTTGGTCATTTTTAAGTAAAAGAGCAAATCCTGTACTACCATCCTTTTTTATTCAGAACTTCTTTTTATTCACACGATAGTAACGAAAACAACATGCGGGAACAAAGTTCGTATCAGCGGAGACCAGATGCCTGCTATTTTTTTCAGGAAACACCGGAACTAACGAGACTGGGCCGTTTTGTTTACTTTCTCGATTCAAAGAACACCATCAATATTAGAACCCTTCACTATACATAGATGCAAAGTTCAAATTCCTACACGACACCCACAGTGCGCATGGTGGCCATAAGCTTACATGAAATAAGTTCTACCTGCACGGCCAAGCTATTTAGCCAGTGCTCTGTGGACGGGTGAAAACGTCTGTATGAAGCTTTTAATTCCACTGTAAACGGCAGCTGTGGCAAACAAAATCATGCAGAGGCAATAAAAATGCAGAATACTTTACCTGGCTTAGACTACATGGTCAAACTTTACTTTTGAATTTGGATTACCAAAACCTGAATTGAAAGCTGAATAATACATTGTCAGATAGAGGTGTTTGTAGTTGCTGGAACTTCAGTAACGTCATCATATTTGCCACAAGCCACTTCTGTTCGGGGAAGGGGAATAACTCTAGACACAAGGACAAATCCCTGTCACCCCAGCTATTTTTATTGTGTCATATTACACACGCATGCAGTAACAGGAGAGTGCTCTTTCTTTGTCAGATTGTCTCGGTTTGCACAGTAGATAATTTTCGTAGGGAAAAACTACTGGAAAACTGAAAATTATTTTTGATGTGTGTGTCCATGTTTAAGCAGTAAGGCATACATGCTGTGACTGGTTGATCCTTCACAGTGTCATTCAACTGACTGCTTTGAATCAAAAGTAGCCTAGTCTTGATTAAGATGTAGTTCAAGCTGTAAGGCATCCATGAGGTGACAGGTTGATCTTCATCTGTCACTAGTTGGGGTGATCCAGTTTTATTAAAAGTGATTTATTTATTTTACAAGTGATTCCATAGATTTAACATAGTGTTATATATCTATTTCAGGAGGATAAACAATTACTCAAGGGCATTCAAGAGGATGGAGAAGAGTCAGTCCTAGATGTTGATGCAGATGGAGATGATATTGGAGAAGCAGAGGTAGTCTATAGGAAACTGAATTTATTAGGAAGTCTTTATTTGACAGTCTTGTAAAGCTGCCATTCACAAGAATAGAATTTGATTATACAGCATGAGGGAGGTAATGAGGAAAATAAAGTTTCCATTTTAATCTACATAATATTATAATCATGATTGCATTACTGATTAGATTAAGTGACTGAGTCCCAGGCCTAGTGTCCATGGGAATTCTCTGAAGATGCAGCTTCTTAAGTTAGAAAAACAAAGTCATGAACATAAGTTTTTGCTATCTAAATAATTGTCACAACATACATACACTACAGTTTTATATGATTACATTATTCAGAATTGAGTCAGGAATGTAACTCTTCTACTCTTTTCCACTTTTTCCGCTGTTCTGATGGCTACAGGCCTTCACCTTTCTACTTAGGAATACTGTGATATATTAGCAGTGTTTCATTCCATAGAGACATTGGGAACTTATAGCTCTTGTCCAGTCTTGGCAACTTGTTACTGTTTGCTATATGTGCCATTTACATCCCTTCTTAGTAAACTGTAAAGTAATGCCAGTTTTAGGAGGATTAATCCTCAGTCAAATACATGTGACTACAATTTTGATACACTCAGAAGTGTTCAGAGTTGACTTTTTTCCTGGTTTACAAAGAATCAACTCAAAACATCATAGCTGGAAGCATTTGACATTTTTGAGGCAGATTATTTTAGCGGAAGTATACAGCAATTTCACAGAAATGTGATAAGTCAACTGAATGATGCAAAACTTGCAATATGAAGGAAACCTAGCTTGCAGCATAGAGGCAAAGTTCAATTTCTTCAGGGCAGATGAAAAAAGGCTAAACATCGACATACAAAAAATGCAATATTCTTAGTTAAGCACCTTGCCAGTGACATCACAGCAAGTGAATTAACTTACACTTTCTCTAATGCCAGCAAAATGGTTTAACAACATAAGAACAGCACTCAGATCAGCAATTCTTTGATTTAAATTTCCTCATAATTGGACACTGTTGAATTGTGTCATGAATGATCCTGAGCACATTAGACAGTGTTTGAAATGTTGGCGGAAAATGTCAATATGTTCTTATCCTTTTCTCATCTGTTTTAGATCAGCAGTTTTCTGAAAAAACTTGATGTTGATAAGTACAGACCTTTCCCAGCCTCATCAGCCACAGACAATCAGACCAAGAAAAAGAACAAGAAGCAAAAGCAAGAAGTGATAAAAGCAGGTGTCAAGAATGTAGTTGATAGCAGCAGAATTTTGGACAAGGATAGAAAGCATGATTTGAATGCAAGTCATCCTACATCTAAAGAGAATCAGCAGAATAAGGGAAAGTCATCCTTGAATTTGAAAGAGCAGCAATCCACACTGAAGTTCCTTGAAATATACAAGACAAGGAAGCATCTGTTGCTGAAGCCAGGTGAAATGTGGAGGGAAGAACAGGTATTTCCTATCATCTGCAACAGTACTGTATTTGAAGCTTCTTGTAGCTATCTGCTTCACAGCTGTAAAAAGCCACAATATTTTTTCATAAATTTTCAACCCCTTACATGTTTTCTTCGCCTGAGCGCGTCCAAGAAAATGCAGCTTGAAAATCTGCATTTTCACACCACACGGACCACCATAACTGGTCATCCGGTCAGTGCAGGAATGAGGCGTGACGCCAAAAAGTGAGAGGCAAGCTAGTAATCATTGTGTGAAGAGAATTATCCACATGCAACAACTTTCCTTGGTGCTAAATTTTATGTCTTTTTATTTCATATATTATCTATAAGTCCTTTGTTGATGACTGAACAAGTGCCTGACTTTGATTGCAATGCTGTAATCTTAGAAAAAGCAGGATGAATTTTGATTAAAGGAGCATCTGTCTTAGCACTGAGTGAGTCGCTGCATAAATGCATGCGTAGCCTATGTATGGTTGTCTGTGCCTTTTTTTCCCCCTGTATTGTTTAATGAGCTCTTCATTGGTCTACGAGTGTGACACTATTTATCATTTGCCTGATAGGCACAAATCCTGTCCTCGCACAGCAGGATAGGATTTGATTGACAGCTTACTGTTGTCTCAGGCAGTGTTTTCTGACATTACGTCTCATTCCTGCGCTGACTGGACGACCAGTCATGGCGGCCTGCAGGGTGTGAAAATCCCGACTTTCAAGCTGCATTTTCTCAGAAGCGCTCAGGCGAAGGAATCGTATAAGGGGATTTTTTTAGGCTGTGAAGCAGATAGCTATCCCCGTCCCTTTAGGAACTTTAAGTTTTTAAGTCAAGAACAGAGGTGCTCATAAATTATCGTTTGAGGTAAAGAACCAAATAAACGTATTGACAGGTTCAAAGAAGAACCTGTTGTCAGCAGAATGTTTTCAGATGGTTTGTCTTTTATTTATCTTGCCTAGTTATCAGTGTACATATTCATGGTTAGTACCACAAATCATTCACAGAAAGCATTAAGCTGAATTTTGTTGAATGTCAGGAAGTCACATCATTATTGTGACATAGTGATACTGATCCCTTTTTAGGTTCTCTTTGTCACTGGCTACAGTCAATTTCTGCACACAACTTTTGAGGGACCTGTAAATACCAGCATGTGGGCAGTAAACAAGGAATCTTACTTCATTTCCTTCTTCCTACTTTCAGGTTCATCCATTACCATCACAGGCCCCAGATGAGAAACTTGTGAATGAAGCTGAAAAGTTGGCAAAGAAACTCTTGGAAGATGAAATTGCATTGTACTCTAAGCGTGAGGATGCTTGCTTCCTTATGTAGTTCTATAAATGTCAATCTCAAATGTCGTGCGCAATTTCAGTCTTTCAGCACTATTCAAATATGTACATTTAAAACATGAGTTTAGTGTTTTAGCCTCCTCCAAACATAGAATTTCAAATTTCAGATTTTGATGGATCCTTGTTTTTATTTGGTAAAGGACAATACTTGGAAGGATCAGCTGATATAGCACTTCATTAAAATAGTTTACAGAACACTATCATGGTAAAGTGACTGTCTTCTCATAAGGGAATATTTTTGTGAGAGGACCTACTGAGTTATATTCCTCTAAACTTGCTCTGCCTTTATGTATCATATTTCAGAGAGGGAAAACACAAAACGTTCAGAGGCCCGTTGGCTGAAGACTGTCTTATCCTCGGGAACATTATCGGACAAGATGGCTGCACTCACACTGCTGGTACAAGAATCTCCACTGCACAACATAGCAAGTGTAGACTCACTGATTTCTATGGCAGGAAAGAAAGGGAGACGAGAAGCTATAATGGCAGTTGGTAAGGGTTTCTTACTTTTTCCCTTTTCATCCTTTTTCCTTTTCTCTGACATTCTGTTTCCTCTTATCCTTCTTATATTTTTGTTTGGTATATATAGACTTTTCTTTTTTTTTTTTGCCTTTGTATACATATACACTGATTTGTATTTCTTCATATGTCAGCTGACAATCATGAATATCACAAAGAGTGATATATATAGGTTCATAGTTTTCTCTTCATTATATACTGGAAGTATGAACTAATCATTAAATGATAGGTCTTTTTATTGTTCATCTTCAGATACCCTTAGAGACTTGTTTTTAACAGGGCTTTTACCAGATGACCGAAAATTGAGAGCATTTAATCAGGTAAGTCTTGGTAAAGACATAGTTTAATATTGAATCTCAATCAATATTAGTTTTAACTTCACTTTTAATGCATTCATTTGTAGATATCTAATCCTACAAATAGTTCAAATGTTTGGTACTCAGTTATAATATTGATTGAAACAAGAGTAGGCTGATGTATATTTACTCATGATTATATGGTACATCCTACAGAAAGTAAGTGATCATGCAGACTAGGGCCTATATCTTGCTCATATATCTATAATTCAGTATACCCTTTGAAATAATGATAGCAGTCAACAGTACCTTGAAATAATATTTATTAATTACTCTGCTATTATATTCAGCAACCATTCCTGGAGCTTTTGGAAATGACAAGTGGAAACACTGACAGTCGAGACAAGGTCCTCATCATGTGGTACTATGAAAGTCTTCTGAAGAGAAAATATGCGGAATTTATCAAGAAATTGGGGGTAATGTTTCTGTTCTCTGTCTTAAGTTAGTGAAGAGTGAATTTATGCTTTATACATCTTCTCTTTTGCTTAGAGGAATATCCCTTTTATCTATCATTAGTGTTCTTGGAGATAACTTCGAGAAAGTACGGCACATGTACATTTGCTGAAACTGGCTAATGTGAAATGTTTAATGAAAAATAGTGCCCACAATACAGAATATCAAGCAACAACCCTCTCTTTTTTACTTATTTGCTACTGTTTATGAACTGTTTCATGAACATGTAGGTTGTTTTCAACTACACCAATAGCAGTCTCAATATTTGCCATGCATAGTGATATTGGATTGCCCATATGATATTTTGCTGAAACTGGGTTTTAAAAAAAAATAAATCGAATAAATTGAACTGAAGAGTTCATGAAGGGTTCATATAGCCTTTCTTTCTTTAATGCACAGGATCTTTCATTTGACACATTACAAGCCACAAAGGAGAAAGCATTAAGTAAGTACATAGTTTCTTTTTTAGAATGGACACTGTATCATTTTCGTGCAATAACCCTGTATCTTAGACAGTTTTCTTGGAAAATGACAGGGTTATTGCCCTGGGGTGATGTTATATTGTAATTCCTTATATTAGTAATGCCCTACTTTCTTCAAATAGGCTATGTTTGCCTGTGCAACGAATTTCTGGTGTGGAATTTTGGTCTGCGAACTTTGACTTAGGGAAGCAGTGCAACTTATTTCTTCAGCAAAGTCAAAAACTAAAAGTCAAACTGGCAATTAATTAATGCCTTATGAAGAAGCGTTAGGTTTTTAAAAATTCAAGGCCTCTCTAAATAGAAAGACCTCCCATGCAATCGACACTGACAAAAACAGTGGCATGTCAGATCTCATGGATATTGGTATCTTTGTAATGAAATGCATGGTTGTTACATGAATTTGTCCCCTTAGCTTTATTATAGTATGATATCTCATGGCGCCAAAAATCTCAGATACACATAATAATATGTTCAAAAAGGGATGATGTTCCTTTCTCTCTTTTGTTATAACTACTTCTTTAGCGGGGCAGGTGAGGGGATTTTAATGAAGCTGCCTTTCAGCTGAATAAAGGCAATATAGTATGTTTCACAAGTTTTGTTGAGGGATATTTATATTGAAATTTGCTGCTGCACTTGGGTTATTTTTGTCAGCTGTTCTTTTCTTCTCATTCATGGTATCACCTCAACTTACTACTAATGGTGGATATCACTGGATTATCACAGAGAAAGTTCTATATCTGATCATCAAATTGCATGATTTATTTTGAAAAGGGAATTTAAACATTTCCTATCTTCACTTTTTAGGTACCATTCATCAGCTTTTATCTGGCAAACCAGAACAAGAAAATGTAAGCCATTGTTATCTTTGTGAAGTCAAAAATATATTATTGTCAAACAATTATTAATTCATGCATGTGCTGATTAGCAGATTAATATGTAAACTGCTTGGTCTGTAAATCAGAATATTTATTCCATCATGTAAGCAATGCAGTCAGAATAAAAGAAATTTTGAAGCTAGCAGAAAATGCCATACTTGAATTTGTAATTGCACTTCCACTTCTGCTAGAAACTGGATACTGGAAGTGTAACTAAAGGAATATTCCTATTGCTGCTGTGCATCTTATCAACGAAGCATACTAATTGGAATGTGCCTGAAACTCAATGCAGGTGGCTTCATGACCAGCCTGACCATAAACTACATGCAAGTGGCATTTATTACTGATGATTTGCTCTATGGACTGTACTCTCACTGACGTAATGTGGCTGTGAAATTTTAGTCGCAAGGAATCAGGAACTGTGGGTTTGAAGAATCATCATGTCCTCTAATTCACAGGTTCTGCTGCCAATGCTGGTTAATAAACTAGGTGATCCTAATGTAAAATCCAAGGCGACATATCTTCTTACAAAATTAGGTAAGTGAACCTGTCTGTATGCTTGGAGACCATGTTTTACTACCACAAGATTCAAGGCAAGGATAAATGATTTTCTTATGTAAGTTTGGTCTTAAATCTGGCTGTCTTTTCAGTTTCACAGCTATGTCATCAAGTTTGTTGGTGCATAACATGCATTTTGATAAGTTGATGACAATTTTACATCCCTCCACCTTTTTTTTTTTCTCTAAAGTAATCCTTTAAGTCAGGGACATCAAATATTGTCAGTCATTTTCATAACACCGCATTACATATATGCATAAACATTACATAAACATTTCCAAGACATTCAGACTAAGACCTATCAGAACTGCTGGTTCCTTAAAAATGTAATAAAATAACATAGACATGTTTATGTACGTGGCAGTATTTCTTCAGCGTAATTATGTTTAATTTCAGTTGATGAGCATCCGAATATGAAACCTGTCATTGTGAGAGAAGTGCAGCAACTATTATACAGACCAAATGTCTCCCAGAGAGCACAGTGAGTTATAGATATACAGCTAAATTCTCTTCATTCCTAGAAGTCTTACTTGAAACCAGGGAGCACAGTTTTGTAAGCTGAAAGTGAAAGATAAGGCCACAACTGCTTTTTGCACAAATTTTTACATTGAATGTGCAGAAAGGAGTCTTGGTTTTCAGACAGATATCAGACCATAACCTCTACACAAAGAATTATCAGGTTTACAAAGTTTACACATACAATTGTTTACATTACAACTTTTGATTTCGATCAGACATCGCCCATGGCATCTTGAGAGACTTACCACAGTCTACTCCTGCTTCAAACATCTTTGCTCGATACGTATTGAAATTGATGAAAAGATGGACATGTAGTTCAGGATTTGCATATTTCTCTCTCCTGCCAGATACTATGCGATTTGCTACTTAACACAGTTGCGGCTGAGTCATGCACAAAGTGATCTGGCCTCACAGCTTATTCAGATATACTTCTACTTTTTCCAGGTAATGTGAAAAATTTTTGGTCTCAGTTCTTGGCTAGCTAAGTGTTTGTCCCCTAAATTTATTTGAAGCTATCATCATCCATTTATTTGAAGTCCCATATGTAATCAGCTCATGCCAAGATTGTTCTCAGTTAAACTTAACAGGAGGTTGTGCACAAGAAATGATGGTTTGCAGAAAGGTCTTGGGTGTTTCTCAATAATGGCACAAGTAGTTTATGTGATGGTTTTGGTGAGGGTTTATTCCACTGAGATAGACATTATTAACAATACATATATTTGTATAAGGGGAACAGTTTATTTGGATCAATAATATGGTATTTGTGTGTGCACTTCTTCAGAATTTATTGTCAGATTATAAGTTTCAGACAAATGAAAAGTTGATTTTGCTCAATAGTTTCTGCCATGTCTTTTCCTGAATTTTATTGTACAAAGCAGAGAAATTGGATTCATTTCACTTTATGACTGCATAGAAAAATTGTTTGTTGTTTTACCCCAGACTTCTGTCATATTTGTTGTAGAGTGTAAAGAAGGTTATTGTTGTCCTTTCAGACATTCCTCAAGAAGGGTGACATAGACAACAAGATGATGAGTGCATTGCTAACTGGTGTCAACAGAGCTTATGTTTATGCGAAAGGTTTGCGGTTTTCTATATTGTAAACATAATGATAACAATTGTTTGCACTGCTTTCTTCTTACAGTGAAGTGGCACACAATATGAAAAAAGTCATATAAATCAATGAATGCTTTTTCTTAAATCCTTCACTATCATCATGTTGATTCAACAATAGCATCAAACCTTGAATTCAGAGTTCAGTACATCTCATGCCTTGACTCTGTGTGAATGGAACATAGCCAAATTGAATCATTTGCCTGCTTTCAGTTTGAAGACAAACTTTTATGAATCATACAGTGTTTTAGATACTAATGTCACATAATGCAATACTGAAATCTGTTGGAAATGATCTGGGTGAGGTCTTTTATTTTTTTGTTTTTGGGAGGATCTAATTTTCACAGATTTTGTGAGTGAGCTGTGAAATTAAATCAAAAATGAGGTTCCAATCAGAAATTTTTAAGGGGCTTCTAACTGTAAAAACTTTGGATAGGAGGTACTAACCCACAAGGAAAATGCAAAAGCTGATATTTCTAGTTATAACCCCTTGTTATTTGTACAATACAGACTATCATATGTTATACAGTGTCTATCTTCATGGCTTATTTCTATTATTCACATTAACATTCAGTGTAGATGTTGTTGGCCCAGCTGTTTTTAGTAGTACCTCATCATAATTCAAACCTTTAAGGCTTACGTGGCATTGTGTTATTCATTGACGCTTTTCTGTTCTTCGTTACAGCTAAAAAAGAAGAGCTTGCAGAACAAATGGATGCTGTGTACAAGCTCATTCCCTCTGCAAACTTTCATACCAGTGTTCAAGCTTTGATGTTGTTGTACCAAGTTTCAGATGCAGGGTAGGCTTATTCTTCTAGTCTACTTTCTTCCTTTCTTTTTTTACTCGCTTTCTGTCAATCAGTTTTTCCTGTTGTTTTTTTTTTTGAATTCTGTCAGATCCTGCACTTTTTAGCCACATACAATAGACCTCAAATAATACAATAGAATTCACGAAATATGACAGTGCTTAATACAAAATCTCAAGTAACCTGAGTGAAAAGAAAACCTCCTTTTAAAGGCTGTCTTTATTCAGTCATAGTAAAATACTTTTAGTAACCCAGTATTAAGTTTCAGAGAACCTTCAATAACACAATTGTTGTGCCATGGAAAGAGGAAAAAGTGACTTAGAGAGGGAGGAACAAATGAGCTGCTGCTTTCGCTAATTTCCCGTCCCTTGTCCATTAATGGTTACAAGCATGGAGATATCATTAAATGTTGCACTAATCAGAGGGGATGACAGTGTAGACAATTCCTGACAGCATGCATTTCGAAAGCACAACATACCTAACTCGATGCTTGCAGCTGTCGTAAAAGACTGTGTCCCCTTACATTATACTGTAAATAGATAACACAAAATTCTCAGAACCCACCAAGATTTGACTGATTCTTTCAGTTTCCTTGCAAGAGGTGGGGATGGGGGGTTTATTGTATTTTAGAGATGGTTAATATCTCTTTAATGTGCATTCCAGCACGAATGCCTCAGATCGCTTCTACATGTGTCTGTACCGAAAGCTTGCTGATCCTGCCCTGCAGAACTCTTCAAAGCAAGCCATCTTCATGAATCTTTTGTTCAAAAGCATGAAAGTCGATGTCATTGACAGGAGGATAAAGGTAAGATCATTCTTTATCATATTCTTTGTCATTTTCATACCTCTTGTTTGTGATAAATCTGTTTGACAGGTTTAGCAAATTTGTGTATTGTTTACATTTGACATAGAGAGCGTAAACAAATCTGATGTAGAGCGAACTGCAGGCCGTTTGGAGCTGGTAAGATTTCAATAACAACACTGTTAAGCAAAAAAGATGACTTCCACATTGTCAGTTCAATGAATAGGACTGTATGTTGAGACTTCACTGTGGCTTGCATATGCTGTCGTTTACAGTAAAACTGATGGCTGTAAAGACACCCAGTACATGCAATAATTTTTCTGCCAGTGATACTTTGTTTTGACAATGGAAAACTAGGGAGAAAAAATACTTCTAGGAATTAGAGACTTGAGATTTTGGCCCGATCTTGTAGATATGGTCTTTTTCACCAGTATTGCAGTGGCACATGATCAGCTTTGATTTTTTTACAATGTGTTTTTCCCAGGCCTTTGTGAAGAGAACTTTGCAAGTGTATTCTCAGCAAGCTCCCCAGATTATCTCAGGTGTTCTCATACTGCTATCACAGGTATGTAAAGTAATAACAGTCTCACCCAGTTAATGCTATGGCAGTTATCCCTGAATGTGCAAAAGTTATTAATGTTGTTTTTTTTACTTTGTGTTTTTGTTTTATCCATATGTTGTGACCTTCCAGATATGATAGTTAGCTGTTCGCTGATCATCTACTTGGAATCATATAGATCAAATCCAGGGCGGATGGCAGTGAGGTTGTGAATGAGGATGGCATAATATGTAGTAATGGAAAGACTGACGTGCGACAGATAACGGTACAAAATGAGGTGAAATTTAATAGTTTTGTTAATATTATTCAGATGTATTCTTCAGTATTGGCATATGGCATATTACTAAAATAAACCAAAGACCGAATCTGAAAATGTCTTCATGTGTGAAAAATCCAGTAGTAGTTATAGTCTTGTTTTCTCGTTTATTTGCACAGATATTGAAAGACAAGCCAGGGCTTATGGATGTGCAACATACATCAGAGGTAACACATAAGGAGATACTGTTTGTGTATCAGTTTGTCATTTTTGACTTTGTTTTCTTTTGTTTTTCTACCTTAGTCAGATTCTTGCCATCATTAGTTCCTACATTAATTTATACATACTGAGATACTTGGCCAATATGAATGGAAAGATTAAGTTGTAGATTGTGTGTAAGAGTTCCTTTGATATAGTTAAGAATTGTTCGTCTGGATATTTGGGGTGGGGTGGGGAGGGGGGGTCATTTTGGATTATGGTCTTTGAAGATTTTTTTCATTTAAATTGTTCAAATCCCACTGTCCGTAAAACTCAAATTTGTCACCAGGGAGTATGGTCAGATGATGAAGAAGAGAGATTTGTTGACTTGCCTGCGCCAGAAGAATTTGACACCCCGGCCACAAATGGTATTGCTCATAATGACAGTGATGCAGCTGATGAAGAGAATAACACTGAGACCAGATCTGAGGAGGGACAGAAGAATAAGGCATCCCATGATGCTGTGAACAGAACTAAGGCATCATGGGTTCACAGGGTTAATTTTGGTGGTTCAGGTGAGCATGATTAGTGCTTTAGAATGATCCTGCCAGTGGCAAGGATAGACTGTAATGTAATAGGTC
The DNA here is from genome assembly GCA_033807755.1 of Ellobium chinense. Lineage (NCBI taxonomy): Eukaryota > Metazoa > Mollusca > Gastropoda > Ellobiida > Ellobiidae > Ellobium > Ellobium chinense. Next base: position 383,422 of record JAWQUT010000130.1, on the reverse strand, counting down.
ATAAAAGTGTCTGTGAAAGATGGGATTTGATGTGTAATTGTGCAATAAAAAATCAGGTATATCTCATAAACAAGAAATTTTCGACTGCTCAAGGCAGAACAGTGGGAGAAGCTCCTAGGAAGAATCCTCTTTGAACAAGTGTTTTGGCCATTTTAATTTCCGACATTCTAAGAGAATTGAACCACACCTAAAACATCGTCTCAGCTTTCTCTCTGTTTTTCATTTTTGAAAGGAACTGGAGTATTTGAATCTACAGCTTTCTCCTTTCTGTTTAAATATCTTACCATGGGTACATTTGAATTTGAACCTGAAGTGCGCAATGGTGAATTAGAATTACTTCCCATTCTTTCTTAATGATTTAGGCCCTAACACCTGCATAAGAAGCTTACTTTCAGATCTGATTTCACAGTTTTCCTGTGTCAGATTACCAGTATGGATTCAGTGCTTCTGTAATGTTACTCAGCTAGCACCATTCACTTCATATCCATGATTTAAAAAAAAGTCACTGATAATAATAATAATGAGGTTTTTAAGTCTCATCTCAAGGTCAAATCCTGCTCATGCAACTTCGCTTTATTATTACCTCACAAGGCCACATCTTTCTTGGATTTTCTCAACTTCTTAGTGAGTATGCAGTGCTGCTACCATTTACAGTAATGGAATTTGATGTGATAAGTTTTAGTTAAGTGCACTAGCATCAGATTAGCTCTGATTTATTCCTTTAGGTCGCTCGTCTGCGTACGACCCTTTCAACAGAAACCCTTTATATTCAAGAGCCGAGCTGGACTGTGTCTGGGAGCTGGAGCAGCTTACCAAGCACTATCACCCAACTGTGACACTCTATGCCAGCTCACTGCTTCAGGTTAGTTTCCTCAAATCTTTCTCAGCTGTCTCAAGATTCCATTTTGCTTGAATAATGTTTTTGAATTATGGAGAACATGTCAAAGAAGACTGATGACTGAGGAGTTTAACATTGTAGAATAAGTCTTCACCTTTGTATTGGTGATTTTGTCGTAGACATCTTTGGTTCAATTTAGGGATGGAGTTCAACAGCAGAAAAAGAAAATCTCGGTTTTTAATCTAGGGCTTCCTTGGAATGCCCATTTGACTCATGCAGATGTAAAATTCAGTATTCTTGCGTTGGAGAAAAACATGAAATTTTATAATTACAGGCGAGTCCATGTATGTCGAAATCGGATTCCTCCAATTACTTATTAGTCGAAAGAAAAAGAAATAATAGTTTTTTTTTCCTTCTTTGCGTCTGTTAATTATCCTTGCATAAGACGAAGTAATTAATGCCCATTTCTGATTAGTCCAACTGCCCAGTGCTGCCACAGAGGCAAAATCACCTCCTGGCGTCCTCCCCGCATGGTACTAAACAACGCCGATGGCTTGAAAAACAAACGAAACGGTGCCGCGGATAGAGAGATGCACTAAAACTGGACACTGCGAGTGCCATTGACCACAGCACAATAAGTAGGGTGTGTGTATTGCACCACCGCTGATAAGTCAGATAAGACAGTAGGGGGAAGAGAATGGGCGAGGGCTCAGTGGTACTGAAAAATTGAAAAATCGATCGATAATCAAGCATCTCGACAGCATTGTGTAGTGCTTACAACGCATCTGGCCCAATGCACCGTGACGGTATATAAACAAGAGACTGCCTTCGTGACCTCTCCAGTGTGCTCGCTCGCTCGCATGCGGTTGACTCGTCTTGGAAATCGTGAGTCCAATTCTGATTCGTCGAACTCACTAGGGTGGTCCCAGCGAATTGGAACTAAGCGGACTCAACTGTACTTTATTTTCAGATGGAATTATGGGTGTTTAAATGAGTAATCACAACTTTCATGATAATTGTTTATTATCTCAGCACTCTACACACTATATTATCATAGCATATGTTGTATGCCTTGTTCATGGGTTTGGCTTTGGGAATTCCACATGTCTGTGATTTCCTCTTAAATGAATCCCATTCTTGTCAGCTGCTTTATTTGAAGTGGATATTATTATTCACTAGTAAGATAAATATTACTTGTGGTTCCTTTTTTTGCTGAGAAATATGAGAGGGGGCTACATGCAGTCAGATTTCATAACAGCGTTTGAACATTTCTCCCAAAGATTTATCACAAACTCAGGTGAGCCTAAAGTCTGAAATGTGTTTTTCTTATTTTCGCATGCCAGGGCAAGCCCATCGAATATGATGGTGATCCTCTTAAGGATTTCACATTAATTCGCTTTCTGGATCGGTTTGTATACAAGAATCCAAAGAAAGATGTTGGTATGTATATTATTATATTGTTCATGTCATGTTCAGTTGTTTTATTTGCTTTCACAAGGATCAACTGCAGTGTTTGATATGGGCATTACTGATATATTTTGATCCTTGATCCATGCTTACTGCAGTCCAAACATATGTTTATGCACCATTGCGTAACTGATTTACTCCCACAACGCCCATCAGCATCCACTAAGATACCTTTCACCTGTTTGCTTTCTGGCAACAGAAATATTGCTTTTCAACTGGACATATAATAGCAGCAACAACCATAATTCTTGCATTCCTTGTCACTGTTGAAATCAGTATATTTTTAAATATGATTGCTGCCACATTAGATTGTGCCATGCATGCCATATGAGAAATACATATTTTTCTCTTTGCAGAGAAAAAGAACTCAACTATTCGTCACTTCAGAAAATCAGCACCCTCAGGAATCCGTGCCATACTTGTCAACTCGAAGGAGTTTCTGGAGATTGGTGAAGATGATGTTCCAGAGGATGAGAAGTTTTTCCATCGGTAGGTAGAGGAGGAATCCTAGAATGATGATGAGAATACCAGATATCTGCTGTGACATTTTGTTGGAGGAGGTTATAAGTTATTGAGAAAGTTTCATATTGTGTTACTTCTCAGTACCGTATCAGTTTCTTTTTCCTTTTTAAGAATCATTAATTTGAAATATTATAAAATTTTACAAGGGACTACCAATCCGTTTAACAGTTACTATTGTATGGAATTTTAAATATTTGTGTCCAGTTATAAATAGAAGATAGCCTTCAGTATAGAAAAGTAAAAAAAAGGAATAGTGGTATCAAGTTATATAAATAGTCTCAGTTGTTCCGATACACTCAAGCTGCTTCATGTAGTATATTGAAGGTAATGAATTTCAAAGCATTACACTGTAATGGGATATCACAATATTTTAAAGATAGGTAGGATGAAAACCATGCCCTCAAGAAAAATGGGTCATGGTGGAAAAGCATGATTTAATGTTGTATTGTAGGGAATATACAAATTTATTCACCAGGCTGAAAACAAGATCACCATGACCTATTAACTCCATGATGTCATACTGATGGTGAAGTTACATATCTGGGTACTTGCTGACATTTGTTCATTTTGATTTCACAGGTATTTTACAGAAAGAGCTAAAAGAAGAGGGGAAGATGCAAGTGACGTTGATAGTGATGGCAGTGTCGGAGATGATGAGTTTGATGTTTTCTTGGGTAAGACTTTCAGATCATTCTCAGGAAGTCTCTTGGGATATATTCTTTTAGACATTACAATTTGCCACCAACATCAATCACTTTGCATACAGATTTCATTTAGGTAATTTTGTTTTTATTACAGTACATGCCACTCCCTCATGGGAAATTTTATTAAAACTAGATTATGAATTATTCTTTTAAATCAGGAAAACAGCATGCAAAGATAATCTTTTTTCAAAACTAAAGCAAAACGGATTCAGGATTGTAATCAGTAAAGCATATAAAAGAACTATCTATGGACTCCTTTTCTATCATTATTGCATCATTAACCAAGTTGCTTTCATTCTTTTGTTATTGATTTGCCTTGATTTGTTTGTATTTTTGTAAACTTTTTATTGCCTATTTTCAGTGCATAAGCAATATAGAGTTGACAGTATCTGTGCTGCACATAATATTTATGTCAAAATGGACATTCTTTGTAAAACTGTTACGCATTCTGCCAGCATCTTTGAATTTAGGGATGTCATTCATCCAGAGATTGTCATATATCGAATGGTGTCACAAAGAATGATAGGAACACCCCATCTTATTTTGATAAAAATAATAAACTCTCACAAACATTTTGATAAAGACATGCCTCACTCATGGAGACTGTGAAAATAAACCTACTGATAAAACTGAGATTTTGGTGAGGATGCAAGAAGTTGTAGATCATTAAACATCTTAAGATAATAAGATTTCATTTCAAAGAGTATTATAACTGATAATACTGGCTAAAAGGTGCTGTTGCTTGAAATATACAGACCCAGTGGCATATAACTGACTTCGATAAACTCGTTTAGTCAATACCTTTTTCTAGAAAGTACATTTTGCAGTCTGATCTATTCAGCTGAACCTCATGAACTTGCATTCCAGATAACCAATCTGTGATTTTGAGTTTGTGAGGTGTTCAGGTGTTCATGAATAAACTTGGATAATAAAAATAGGGGGAATTATGACCAGTTTAGTGACAATATGAATATTTTAATCAGTGTGGTGGAAGGTTGTGGGGTCCTACTATGTGTTCTCATATTCACATTTTACCATCTGGTCATTCAGCTCATGGTTATCCCAAAACTGGATGTAAGTTGTCAGGATGAGAAAAGTTACAAGTTTTCTCCACTGACAGCAGAAATGTGCACGTATAGGCCGGTTGGTCAATGAATTTTGTTCCTTATTTTTCTCTACAGATAAGTTTGAAAAAGATGCAGACCGAGATGATATAGGAGACATGGACTTGGATTTTGCAGGGTGAGGAATCATGAAGTTTATTTTCTCATTGTCACAATAGTTGCAACGGAGTATTAAAACATAAACGTAACAAATGGCATCATGCTTCAAGTCAGTTTAAACAAGTTACCATAATATGTTTGATGACTTCTGAACAAAAAACATGATTTCTAAATTCTCTTTAGTAGAAAAAAACTAACAACATTTATCCAATTTTATAACTGTCCATGAACAGTTCACTGGTATTTGGATTATATAGTGCTTTTTGTTTTTTTTGAATGGTGGCATAAAGGTTTGACCCCTATACAAACCATTATGTCACTATGTCAAAAAACCAACGATATGAAAACAACCAATCAGCTGTTACTCTAGACTTGAGAGATTGTATTCCTCTCCTATACATAGAAATATAGCATTGTAATTAGACAAAACATGACACTTTTTTCAGATGATGTTGACAAGAATTGTATTTAGGAACTGAGAATATGTGCAGTCATAGGAACAAATATATTTAGAATTATTTTGGTTTTTTTTTTGTTTCATCAACATTTGCTACTATATTTTGCAACAGATTGTCTTTTTCTGTTGTTATGTGATTACTTTTTTCTTGTTTTGCTGTCAACAGAGATAAGGCCAATACCAAATCTAACAAGAAAGACAAGAAACAGACTGAGGATTCAGACATGGAAAGTGAAGAATTTGATGATGATGAGGATGACATTGATTTGGGCGATGATGAATTAGCTGCAGAATTTCAGCAGGAGATGGAGGGCCTTGGACAAGACAATGCTGATGACGATGATGATGAATTAGGAGCTGGTCGGGAGGAAGAAGAATTTGAGCCACCCCCTGATGAAGAGGGTAAGAACCTAACAGTGCATTATTAAGCACTTCATACAGTTGACTCCATTAAATCCTTTCATACTCACGGCTAAGTAACACTAAGTACACTGAAATCTTCGCATATAATGCACTTTGAACATGCATTAAAAACTCTTCTTAATGACCAGTTTTTCACCAAATACTTGCTTTAAGTTTGAAATGTCATTTCTGACTATAACATCTTGTGACTTACGCAGGAAGCGAAATGAAAAGCTGGTGTGATGAGAACAGGTCCAGCAACATATGGCAGCTTCAGTTGTTTATTGATAAGGATAGCAACCATGGGTGCCCAGTGAATTTCAGATTAGTATTTGTGTAAAAAAGCAGCATGATTTAATCAAATCATTCATTTACTTTCAACTGATCCTACTCTTTCATGGAGCTGCCAGTTGTACGATTAAGGAAGAGAGAGGAATAGAGCATATCAGGTTGTGTTTTAGCTGATCTATCTGAATTACTCGAAGATCATCCTTGCACACTGTATTTCATGGTTTCAGATTTTGTTTGAAACTACTGCACATAGTGAGAGGGTTGCTTTGAGGCTCTGAATTAGCAGGAGTTTTTATACCATAGCATGATAATGATAGTTGCTCTAGATCCACATACTCAGATGTAGGATAACTGGCCATATTCACAAAGTCAGGCTGTATTTATTATGTTGTGTTTTTTTTCTTCATCTATGTTGCTGATCAAGAGCAGCCATTTCTCTGCAATCAGGGGCAGCCATTTCTCTACATAGCCAAAGAGATAATTTTATATGTTATCTTCCTTCAACCCTTGCTCCCACACACCCAGAAAACCTTCTATTTTATCATTTCTGTGATCATCTTGCAGTCCAAAAACAAGGCTGCTATTTTGCATGCTTTCCACAAAATCAATACACTGTGTTTGATCATGGCTGTTAATCAGGAAACTGAAGCAGGAAAACCAAAGTCTACAAGTAGGAGTCTTTAAAAGTGCAAATGTCTTCATATTCGGCCACATATCTTGAGTAAAGATCACCAGCTTGATGATGAGAAAGTGCCATTTATAACCTAAAATCACAATAAATAGTTCAACTGGTGGACGGATACGAAATTAAACATGCTTTTTCTTTGTATTTTTTTTTCCCCTTGTGTTGAGAGAAGTCACATTTTTTAAGTCATTATTAATGTTCAGATCTTGTGATTATGGAATTTTTTAAAATTTTATTTTACTGTTTAGGACATGAATTTATCACTGAACCTCAAACATTGCTTTAGAACATTGTTTTCTCACTTTCAATCATAGATGAGCTGAAAATGATGATGTTGGCAAGCCTTCCAAAAAACAAGAGAAAGAGAAAAGACGATGAGGATTTTCCAGGAATGACAGAAACTCCTTCAAAGAAAAAGAAAAGGAACAAGTAAGTTATTTCTGTTGTGCAGCAATTAGTCTATCGTAGTTAAGGCCATATTTTAATGTACTGTATATAAATATCATTCTAAAGAATGTACTTATAAAATGACAGTAATGGCAAACAAGGTAGACTGGCTAAGCAAGCTGGACAAACTTTCTAGAACATACTTCATTACTGTTAAAACTGCTGAAACATAAGCAATTTATGCCTGCATATAAATATCAATTTCAATTCAAGAGGCATATGTATACTTTGTGTTGGGTTTTTTTTTCTGTTTTCTTTAATCAGTCCTAGGAATACTCACTTTCTAGATTGAGTAAGAGTCGTTATCTGAAGTTTATTTTGTCACCTTTTTTTAGGCATGACACAGCAGATCTGTTTGCATCAGCTGAAGAGTTTGCTCATCTGCTTGAAGAGGACACTGAGACTGGCCAGATTTCCTTGGGTGGTTCATCTGATCTCAGAAATAAGGATAAAGCTGGTGAGAAATAGAATTGATAACCTCAATGTAAATTATGCATTGCTCAGGTTTGTTTCTATTTCTATATTTTCATAAAGTTACACTTGTGACCGTGTTTGGAAGTACAGTGGAGTCTGCAAGAAGTGAACTTGCTTGATGTGAATTTTCCGTTGAAGTGAACATGTATTGAGGTCCAGACCTATTTCTTCTTTATTTTATATGGATGAAATCAGTTGTCTCATCCAGGCTCTTTCTTAAGTGAACTTTGAATTGCAGGGTTCTGAGCAAGTCTCTGTATTGCTGCAGTAAGATTTATTATCACAATCATAAAACCCATCCTCAGCTCACACCTTTGCCCTCTGAATGTAAATAAATATGATACTGTAGCTTTGTGAATGGTTTGGAAGATGGAGAGGTAGGGGCGATCCCTGAGTTAGTCAATCTTTCCTGTGCATCATGTATCTACACCACACTATCCCCTTCCTTTTTTTTTTTTTATTTTGAAAGAGAGATGTTCTACTTGCTTATGCTGTAATACTAGCAATATTACTTGCTCCAGCAGTGCACTGCATCTTGCTGGTCTTTCATGTTGTATGATGTACAATTTCTTTGCACTAGAATGTGGTTAATTTGAATTGCGGTCGAAGTGAACACTTTTCACTGGTCCTGTGCTGTAGACTCTGTTGTATGTGTGTAAAAATTTAGCCAATCATAATCAACTATTTCTTCAGGAACTTTACATTGCCATAAATTAACCTTTTCCACTGATCCATAGAATTTGTCTTTTGCCTATAAAGTTTTAAGTACTTTTTGATAGAGTTTACAGACATTTGGTTTAACAGAACAGAAAGTAATGTTCTTTTCTGTTTAAAATTTTCATACTTTTCTTATTCTGTCTGTTCACACAGCTCAAAAGCAGCTGAAGTGGGAGACTGACAGAGACAGATGGCTACAAGACAAGAAAGGCAGACCTGCTAAACACAGTAAGAAGAACATCAAGGGTGGCCCTAGCAGTCAACACAGGAAGGCCTTTGGCAAGAAGCAGAAACAGAGAAGGGATGGAGGGAAAAGTATTGGAAAGAACTTCAAAGGTGGACAGAAGAAATTTAAGGACAGGAGGAAAAAGTAGTTTAAGATGTTTAGCATAATGTTGAAGAATTTTATTGTTTGTATGGTGTTTTTTTTTTCTCATTTTCATGGGCATTGGTGAGTATGGTACCCATAAAGTTTAAATCTTTTTTGGATACACCCAACTTCCTTGTATGTCCAACCCTCCTTGAACTCAAAGTCATATCTTAGCCAAAATTTGAACAACCAGAAAAAGAGAAAAAGGTGTTCTTCACGGCAGAAAAAATGCATGTTTCATGCAGAAAATAAGTGGAAATACCCAGAACATTGTTCTGTAGTAATTGTAATTGTTGAGGTACACCTTTTGCAAATGTCATTGTTATAAAATATTAAGGAATCTGTGTATGTCTATTCAATTTAATAGCAAGTTAAAAAAAAAGATAAAAGTACCAGTACTTACTATAAAGGTTCCACTGCACTGTTAGGGTAACAAATTTTTAACAAAATTTTGTTGATGGGTTAAAGATAATTCCAGGAAAAGGGCACACTTACAGCACTATGGGATTGCAGGATTGGTATGAGAGGAGATGATAGCAGTTAAATTGCAAGAAGGTTCTTAAAATGAAGGTTTCTCTACCCAGTGTCTCACTTGTCAGATTCACAGGTTATGTTCATTATTAAAAATTATTCTGAATTTCTTCATTATATGCCATTTATAACCAGTAATTTGGTTTTCACTGAACGTTATCAACTTATGTGATGACAGTAGAACTTGAGTAAATATTACAAGTGTTTACTCAGGAATGACACCACTGTTAATAAGTGTGATCAGCACTTTTACTTGTGCTTCATGGAATATAAATGAAAGATTCTAGGAAAGAAAATGTAACACATATTTAAAAAATGTTTCAGGGATATATGCTGTATTTTGTTGCATCTTCATGCACTGATGAGTGGATGCGATCTGTGACTGTCAATTTAAAACGACATGTATAATATAATTAATAAACATGTGGATCATTCATGAAATGTCTTCAGATTTTATTTGATTTGAATACTGTGTGGTATGAAAAGAAATATTTGTTTCAGCTCTTCATGTTAGAGCGAGTCTCTGATCTGTCCAGTGTGAAAAACATTCTTAGATCATATTTCTGTTAAATTCAACAGGGCTTCATGTAAATAAATACCAGGAGACACTAGTCCATAGTTGTTGGTAAAGTCATATCCTGATGCTGCTGATAGGGTTTCCTTCACACCTTCTTCTCACTCACTTGTACTTAAAACTCATTTTACATATATACAAGAGGCCCTACATGTACATTAACCTGCATAGTCTACATGATGCTCATCAGTTACATTCTTATCCAACATTATTTTTTAAAAAAAGGGATTAGAGACTGGAAATAGGTTCAGGAATATTGTAAAACTTGTATGAAACCCCCATCACTGAGATTGAATATATGATGCCCTGTTTTATCAGTGGACTGAATTCATTACTTTGAAGAGTTTGTCATGCAAAACAAAATGGCCAGCTTAACTAAGGAACATATACGAATACATTGTATGGAAAAAGACTATGTACCCAAAAAATACTTTTGCCTTGATTAAATGCAGAAAAGAAATTGCATTAAACAGTGAATTACAATCAGAAACGTGGTCATGTGCAGTTATGGCATATAATGGCATCTCACACACCCACACACAACATCATCATCATCATTGTCATCATCCCCTCCTTTCATTCACCTTACAAAAAGGAACACAGATTCACATGCAACCCTCTGTTATGATGTTCGTATTGGTGACTAAAGACATTTAGTGTAAAGACAATGAAACACTGTTCCGCAGCATAAAGCCCAGCTCCAGTGTTGCAAGTATTGTGAAATCTATTAAACACAAAACTACATGCTAATCTTTGTGTTATTGACTGTACTGCATCTCTCATGGAATGAAATTCTCTTTAAGTGCATGTACAGTGGAGCACGGATAATGCATACACCTCGGGACCACCAATAGCCTACTTATTAACAGAAATAGCTATTAACCATGCACGTACACTAAGAGAAGAAAAATCTGGACCAAAAATACTGTATTCATTATCCGTGTTTATATACTAAGCGGGTCGTACTAAGTGTGCCCCACTTAATTGAAAGAAAGACCATCATGTCAAACCCGCCCTTCTAGATCTAATTTGTCTTTAAAAGAATTGTCCATTAAGAAAGGAAGTCGCAATCACGCCCAGTTGTCACAGTAAAAGAGATCAAAGGGTTCGAGAGTTCTCTGTTGACATCCACAGCGAGGCAGCACTTAACACTCTGGTTATCTGATATCATGAAACAACAACAAAGCACTCGCACGACACTGGTGCAATCGCAGCCATGATTGCTTGTGGAAAATTGCCAACCTTTACAACAGCCTTTCTAAAATTTCAAGTCATTAGAGATTAGATCTAGTTCCATATTATGCCACATGTTTTCTGCCATCTAGGACAGTAATGTGCCACGTGGACACCTTTTCTTCTTTATCTGCTCTCTGTTCGGATCATCCGTCCCAATTGTCTGTCTGTTACATCTTCCAATCCAGCCTGTCTAAGAGATGGATAGGGAGATGGTGTGTGGGGGTGGGTGGGAATCTGGAATCTCCCTGAAATGCGGTGGGCAAGGGAGGAGGGA
>JAWQUT010000130.1:360106-372006 GCA_033807755.1 Ellobium chinense | reverse complement strand
TATTTGACAGCACACATAGTGTTGTCGAACTCAAAGTATTTAAAATTCAAACAAAAGATATCGCCTGATACTCAGTTTTGCAACAAGGGATCGAAGTACGGTAACTGTCGGTAACTTAACGCAGTTCTTAGGCAGTGGCTCTTCTTTCGCACACAACTTTGGTCAGTTGTTTTGGGGGGAAGAGGCTCATCAATGATAGAGTGCATGGATGGTGTGGCTGTGATCCCCCCCACCCCACACCTCACCTATCCTTGATGTTATTTTTGTTCAAAGTGACGGTCCACAACATGAAGCGATTGTTGATATTTCAGTACCGTCGACTGTCTTTCGATCTCCATTACGGGTATCAAACGGAAGTTCCCCGGACCCCGGATGTTTCCTGCAGCTAATTTTAGACTTTACCACCTTCATCATTTCCGGAATCATCTTCGTATAATTATTACCGTGTCCCTTAGCCTTTGTATTGCACGCATTGTACGTTATGTCTTAAGCAGCCTATTTTTGGATGAGGCTGGTAATGGATCTATCCATTATCTTCTTTTGTGATGCATTGATATGGAAGGCATAAGGCGAGGCACTGGAGAGGGGCTGGAGGAGGGGAGAGGGGCTGGAGGAGGGGAGAGGGGCATGAGAGAAATGAGGATGTGATGCGACCACGGCATTGCCGCTAATTTAAGATTGCCAGCTTGTAGTAGAAGAGGATGTGCTTCTGAGACGTTAATAATATGGATCCCAAATGTATGTACAGATCATAGGTATCATGTGCTGGACAAGAGAGAGAAGATAAGAATTACACAGGAAATAGTGTTATTATATACACAACGAAATTCACGGGATGCCCGAAACGTTTCGTATTAACCATATTTCGTAATATCCAAAATGACTAATCGGATACACCACGCAACCGCGCAGTTTTACTCCGTCTTTGTTAAAAGATCAAAAAGATGCCCAGTGGAACAAACCACTGAACCGCGCAACGGGGATAGTTTTGGGTTTTGATACTCAGTAACTCAGTAGCGATATCATTCGATACTTCAACACATTTTCTCTCTGCATTGCGGGCTTGAGACCGACTCCCGTGGGAGGCTGCATTACAAATGTGTTTTATGATTTTGAAAGTGTAAAAAAAATGTGGTAAAACTGAAAAAAAAAATATTTACAATTTCGACACTTGGAGCATTGTTTTTGCACATCTGATTGAGAAAGTCTGTTTGGGGTAGTTCATTCGAATGGCATTTAGCTAACAACTCTTTGCGCGTATTTTCCTTTTGTCGCTGTGCAGTGCATTTCAGTTGCGTTTGCTCTGCTGCTCTCATCTTCAGTATAGTTATTTTTTGCTCTTCTTGTAACACGTCTAAAAATATAAAAATGTTGGGACTTGGACTGGTGAAATGTTCCACTAAATAACTATGAAAGCATTCACATGCGTTGGTTGTTCTAGAGTCCTCACCACCATGTGCCTAGAGGTGTGGTGGAAACTTTGAACTTTCCTGCAGATATTACGCATTGAAATGATAAAGCTTGATATCGATACCTCATTTAAAGAGGATATCATAGAAATAGCATTGCGCGGTTCAGTGGTCGGCGAAGTAAGGTTTGAGGCGGTTAATTACATCAGCTGCGCGGTTCAGTGGTGGACCCGACTAATCTACGCAGTTGTTATATCAGGACTTGGAAGAATATGTTTCATAATAGCGCTAGTTTCTTGTAAAGCCTTTTCGTATTAAACATGTTCGACTGTAGAGGTGTATAGGCTTCAACTGCGATTTAAAAAAAAACAAAACAAACAAACAACATTTTTTAATCATAAAAGAATAGTCAATTTCAGTTCACCGCTTGTTTAAGCAAAATTAAAATAGCAATGTAATGGGTCATTTTCCTGAAATTATCTCCCCAAATCTCGCTTCCGAAAACAGAAGATGCATCGGCCAATAAAAACCAGTGTAGCAGACCATACCAACCATTCACATTCCTCTGACAATGAAAAAAAATGAAAAGCGGATGTAATGGTTGCTGGAGTTGTGGTTTGCGATGTTGGGATGACCGTGTATACATAGGCCTAATTTAGAGTGAAAGTGCTCCTTAGCTTGGAGACAGGCAAAAACCGGATCTGATATGATGGATGTGCCAGCCATTATCACACCAGGCTGAAAGCGTGCGGGCGAACCCGTTCCCAGATTACATGAAAAACAAAACAAAATGGGCCTCAGTTGCATCTCAGCTGCTGTATATACTGAGTAATTACAGGAATTCAGAGAATTTTTTTTTTTTATGTCAGAATGAATCTCATGTCCAGTAGTAATTCTGAATGCCCAGTGCTTCTCCCAGCGAGCTTGGTTCATTTCCATACGTTGTGGGAAATGTTCCTCAAAGGAAATGCAAATGACAGGATGTGGCCACTGCCAGCTTTTAGTCCTGATGATTGCCTTTGTCATGAATGACTCTCTCTCTCTCTCTCTCTCTCTCTCTCTCTCTCTCTCTCTTCCTCTCTTTCTCTCTCTCTCGCTCTTTCTCTCTCTCTCTCTCTCTCTCTCTCTCTCTCTCTCTCTCTCTCTCTCTCGCATATATGTATATCTTTCAGTAGATGTGCTCTTTCCTTTTCCTAACTTCACTAATCACGCCCACATAATAATATCAGTTTCCATACACATTCATTCCATGTTAGCCTATAGAAACGGACGGTCTCCATGAAGCTCTTATTAAGCGTCTTGCATGTAATCAAGTAATATTCAGAGGCCATCATTAGCATGGCGCCTCCGCGCTGATTCCTCTAATTGAAAATGGAGCACTCATGGGAATACCCCTCACGCCACACCGCCGAGTATGGACCAAATAAAACCCCCGTAGAATAGTTAAATAGCACCTCTGGATAAGTCTCTATATATTCACTGCTAATCCGTTCATTTCAGTCCTAGATGAGCCCCTATTAAACTCGCTCCTATGTGGGAGCCATATGGGTTTGCCCACAGGCAAGACATGGGCTGGACACATAAAGGTATGACGATGCCAATGTTTTGTGTTTTTTTCACTGTTTTCTTTGTAAGCATTTACAACCCTCACTGATTTATCCGGAGTCCCAACCCAAAATACTTACCAAACCTGTTGTTCAGCTGTTCCTCCAAATTTTGACACGCAGAAACAATGAATGCCCCTAATCCAATTAGATTTTGAGAACTTTGGCAGCGATTGAGAGGACCCAAGATTTTAGGCCTTTTTACACAGTAAATAGGATAATCTTCCGCACCTAGCAACACCTACTCGGTTAACTCTTGAGTGGCAAAACCCCTACTATTCTGACTCCACAAAGGTAGCTGCATCTATCTAAGCCTTTGAAATTAAAACCCAACCCCTTTCCCCATCTCCCCGGGGCCAGTTTTCTTATTTTAAAGGGACTATTTAAAATTGCATATTTTGATGGGTGAGCAAGTCACTCTGGCGACAAAGTCTTGCGACTCTCCCTAGGAGTGCTCAGGGTAGGGTCGGATCTTAAGGACACGACTACAGAAGAGAATGCTTGTTGGCCTACTATTTTCAAGTTCGTATCTTGTAGGATATCGCTTAGGCAGAGGTAGGCATGCGCATAAATGGCATTTCCTGGTGTGATGATTGTATTGCACTTCATAAACTTTAACTAGCCTAGATGTAAAATTCATCAGTGATTCAACTTCTATCATGCAGTATGACTGTAACCACAGGAAGTGCCATATAAGGCGCAAACCTATCACAGCCATAACGGTCTGTAGGTGGTCCAAATTTGAAAAAAAAAAAGCTCTCTATATTCTCTAAGGACTTTCCGAAGCTGTCTTTTTTCCCTTGTCCCTACTCCCGAGCTAAGCCCATAACTCTTATACTGAGAGTGTCAGGATAATGCCACTTCGGCTTCATAACTCCATGCGGCTACATATTGTGGGTCTATTATGCAGGCTGGGCGTCTGCATATAAGATTAGAATATAACCTCACGACCTCAAACCTTATGAATTTCGAATAGACTATTCTCAGTTATTATGCATACAGGTCAACTCAAGCAAACCATTACTTCCGCTTTCCACTGTTCCAGTGTTAGAGGAACATGACTGGTGACAAGGTCTGTTATATTGCTTTGTATTGACAGTAGCAACTTTTCATTCCGAAGCGAGATTCGTTGACGCAGCCACACTAGTTTGCTTCAGTCGGAAGGGAACATGGTTGGAATTGACTAATTAAGAATGGTCTATTCCTCGTATTCTGGTCGCAGAGCTTTGGTGCCTTGTTCTGAATTCAATTCTAGAACTTTCCTCATGGATTCAAATAGTTCACGAATTCAAGTTTCCAACCAGTCCCCCAAAAATTCGAATTCATGGTATAAATAAACACCGTAAGAATGAATATTAGTTTGATATAGGGCCCATACTAAAGATGTGTAGATCTTTGTCCACTTAATGACCTTTTTGCGCATAATCAATATAAAAAGGACAAAACTGAAGCAAGATCGATCATTAGTTTGCATATAAAGTACAGGCAAAGATGTGTGTTTGTGTGTTAGGGGGAGAGGTGGGGGAGGGGCTGGAGCAAGTAAGGAGCTCTTGAGACCAATATATTTTATATCCTAATTGCCCCATCTCCCTTTTTCTCTCGTATTCGATACCAGGATGCTGCATAACATATAGTCTACTCCTCAAATGGCAAGCGTCAAATGAAGGGCAGGAAAGAGATAGAGTGAGCAATACTTTGGTTGAACACACAGTGATACTATAGATTACTACTCTCAAAATTTCATCAACATAAACATCCGTTACCTTTCATGGTACAGCTCTTTTTCATTACAAAACCCATTGTTAGTTTAAGCTGACTTCTACCACATACGCGCTTTTCGCGGTTTTTGTCATTTGATGGATTTTTTTTTATCCCTAAGGTGGGCCGATGAAGTTACAGTATCAGTGAGTGCAACATCGGTACACGAGGGCTTAAGCTGTCATTTGCGAGATGTATGTGACTGCGGTCAACCATCCATTTCTCTCCCAGACAAGGAGACAGCGGTCGAACAATCAAATACAGAAATAATGTGGAGTGGTAGTCTAGCTCAGAATGGACTTCATCAATTGAAAACTTCCATTACCCATACCCTCTCCTCTTCTCTCTCCTGTCCCAGTTCGTAATATTCAGGTTCACCTTTCATACAAGGGCGTTGATCATGTGGGCGAAGGGGTAGAGCCCAGATTTGGATGTGGAGGAAGGGGGGGGGGGCAATGGTCCCTCAGCAAGAAGGCAAAGTGTACATTATCTGAGATTGAGAGGGAATGGAGGAATCAGAGGAGAGCTTGTAAGAAGAAGATAGAAATTATGAATTAGTGAAAGACTGTGGATGTAAGACAGACAGACAGACAGACAGACAGGCAGGCAGGCAGGCAGGCAGGCAGGCAGGCAGGCNGGCAGGCAGGCTGGCAGGCAGGCAGGCTGGCAGGCAGGCAGGCGGCAGGCAGGCAGGCAGGCAGGCAGGAAAGCAAATCGAAGCGGGGTTATATCTTAAACCGTCTCTTGCTTGTCGCAACATGCCTTGTTCAGAACGACATGTTGTATACGGGCGAATATTGGTAACAGAATGAAGATGGTGGAAGAGGAGGAGGGAAATATTGTTGTACATGTAATATTATGGAGAAAAATTTCTCGCAATTCATTGACCTCCACCCCTCCTCCCCACACCCGTTACACACACACACACACACACACACACACACACACACACACACACACACACACACACACACACACACACACACACAAAACCTTCTCTTTGTTCAACTTTCAACCTCCCTGTAATTCCAAGCCAGGCAATTCTAAGCTCCTTTTCCAATCCATTCTCCGCATCCGCTCTCCCTGCAGAATGAGATCAGTCTAAAGCGCTGTTGTTGTTACGGCCCAATGAGTTATAGGAAACAAACATTGTAAACATGAAATGTGACAACAGCCAAAAACAAAAACATCAGAGACATAGCAGACAACATTTATCCCTTCCTATTCCGCCCGTTGAGATATCCTCTCTGCCATGTAACGAATCTAGAGATTGTCTGAGGTTCTTAGGCACACTGCACTGTTGTAAACGTTTTTAAAAAAATTACGATTTTGTTGACAACAGAATATCGACGTACGCGCGGACCTGTCTATAAATCCTCTTAAAAATCAAGTCTTTTTTGTGTGTGTTAAAGTGGTAACTTTTGGGGTCAGTTCGTGCAGCTGACATAAATGATTAAGCAAAAAGCTGTCTGGAAAGAAAATGGCGACAAAGCCACGAGACAGGCTTATCTAGAGAAGGTTCCCATAGGACCACTGTAATCACGTTTATTGGAACAATATGGGGCCTGTGTGAGGTTTATAAGTGCAGAAGGCCACTGAAGGAAGAAAGGGAGGGAAGGGAAGTGAGGTAAAGCTCTGGTGAATACTGAAACAAAATATAATGTCTCCCGTCCCAGGGGAGTCATTATCTGAACGACATTGCTGAGCGCCAGTTATGTGACTATCTGTGGAAGGTCTGGAATGAGTTTAAGAATGAAGAAATTAAAATACATGTACATTTCCTCGGATATTTTGATTCTCTTGTTAATATAACATAGGTGGAGCGATGTGGCCGAATAAATACGACACTGGACTTAAGATCTAAAGGTCGTGTGTTCGAGTCCCGATCACGGTCGTGTCGTAAGTGCCTTGGGAAAGATTTTCATTCACATTTTCCTCAGTCCACCCGTCTGTAAAATAGGTACCTAGCTATAGGCAGTGGAAGATATTGTCAGAGTGCTAATGATCAGCGCCTGTAAATGGCAGCGACACTCTTTGCTCCTCAGGAAGTTGAGAAAATGCTTGAGGGAACAGGCCTGTGAGGGTAATGATAGTGTGAAGTCATGTGAGCGGTCATTAACCTGGATACGAGATTCATAAACCGCATTGTTATTATTAATAGGTAATGAAATGGCGAAAGGAATATACTGAAAAAAATCTGTATTTGGGTAGATCATGAAGAATGTGTAGAATCTTTAAAAATTTTATTACAGAATGCAGTCTTATCTCTGCAAACACAAGCCGCTTCCTGGTATCTTTTCTACTATTTCTCGAATGTGGATGAAATGACCCAAATCAAGACTTGACTACAAAGTCACTTTCTGTCGATGGTTGTTTTGAAAATGCTGTAGGTTGGTTGGTTGGTTGGTGGGTTGGTGGGTGGGTTGGTCAATTGGCTGGCTGGCTGGCTAGCTGCCTGGTTGGTTGATTGGTTGGTTGACTGGTTGCTTGGTTGATGTTTTGCTTGTTTGCTTGTTGGTTGGTTGATTTTTATCGTTCCCATGATCGATTGGGAACGCCCTATCCGGAGACTTCCAAACAACTTAAGAATAATTTCCTAGATGAAAAACATATGGGGTGAGTTGCTGTTTATTAGGTAATATTTACTGTCCACTGGAGCAGACTGCGATAATTACTGTTCACCAGAGGAGACCGCCCTCTTCGAAGATTTCCAAACAATCAATAACATATTAAATCCCTAGACGACGGACATCATAAAAGTGCTGAGGAGGGTTAAAAGGCAATTTGTAGACTGATGGCCATTTGGACTGCGATACTTATTGCCAGAGTGCTAAGTTCCAGTGTCTGTTCTGAACGATTTGTGATGAGCCGAAGACAAAGCAGAGTGAAAACCCTGGTGAACAATTCTGGGAAGAGTCCCGTGAGAGGCCACCTAATTCTCCTAAATCCTAAGCCAGGGCTAATGCAGGAATTGTGTGTGGACTAGTGATCCATCAGGCCTCATGACCTGGCGAACTGGCGATAAGGCATTGCCCCGGGAAGTGCTAAGGGCTGTTAGGTTTTATCTGTGTCTTGTGGAGTAGTGGCAAAATCTGTTGTTTTCAACGGACTGGTGAGTATTCTGCATTTCTCCGAACTAACGAATGTTTGATCATGTTTATGTTTGGCTGAAAATACTGGTCGCGTCCCGAACAGCGGGCTTGACAGCAAAGCTGAGTGTGGTAAATCTAACCATACTTTTCGCTGGTTTGTTGTCGTCGTCGTAGTCGTCGTTGTTGTTGTTGTTGTTGTTGTTGTTGTTGTTATTATTGTTGTTGTTGCTGTTGTTATTGTTGAGACGTCAGCGTCAGTCAGGTACCCAATCTTTACCATCCACGCAGGCAATAATGGCTAACTACAGAAAATTTTACTGTCTTCCGAGAACACAGACTGGAGAGATATCACTATACAACCTATTCTGAGCACTTTACACCTATTGTTTGTAAAGCAGAAAACAATTTCCGTCTAGAGAGTCGAATTTCACAGTACACTCATAAGTATAAACTAGGGAATGTTATGGAAATGAGGACGGCGCTGCCGGGTACCGAAGCACTGCGTTGTTTTTTTTTCTTAGGTTATATTGTATTTCATCAAGGGCACACGAAGAAGACTTTGTGAGGGAGGAGAGATCGATAGCCATTCTACAGTAAACACTCATTTCAAACACACCAGGGGTAAAACAAATTGTTTATGATGGTAGTCTTCGTAACTATGATGTGAGAGGTGTGTTTATGAAATAGTTTTGGGATATTGAACGTTTGTTAAGATTGAACGAGAAAGAATAATAGAAAATGAATATGAAAACACAGGACTTTCATTTACCCCGTAGGGAAATTGTCCTACATGTCATATGTATATGAAGCCATATGGTGCCATCTTGTTCATGAGGCACAAAATTTAGAACAGTACACATCATACATGCAATACACAATATATTTAACATTAAATACATAATAAAGTTATTCCTAGCTGCCGCGATGCATCATCTTAGTCATTCCTTAACTCTAAGGTACGTAGTTTATACCTGGGAAGAGTGAAAATCGGAAGTGTCGTTCCCAAGGACGCAGCAACGTAAACCGCCCGCCCGACCCACAGTCGAAACCACAAACCTCAGACTTGAAAGCGTTCAGATTGTGAGTCATTTGGGTACGACTCACAAGCAGCATGGCCATCAATTTTAATAATACAACAATAGCTGATTATTCTCAGCCATTAATGAGCCGATTTGCGAATCCAAATCACAGTGGGCCTAAGCCTGCATGATAACAGATTTTGTTACAATGGAAAACCTGTGTTCACTCATTTTAGTTGGATTATATCTTTTGAAGTGTGACAAGCAAATCACCAGATGTTTCGGTGTGGATTAGCTAAGAAGACCCTAAATCTAATACTGTAATATTGTTCTAGTCTCACTACCAGAAAGGCGTGGCCGGACACTAGGCCGATGGACATTTGGCCGACGGACAATTGGCCGACGGATACTTGGTCGAACGGACATTTGGCCGAAGGACATTTTGCCGAACGGACACTTGGCCGAACGGACACTTGGCCGAAAGGACATTTGGCCGAACGGACATTTGGCTGAAGATTAGTTTTGTTTTTGTTTTTTATGTTTGTTTTTTTTTTTTGGTGGGGGTGGGGCCATTCTTCAGGGGGAGGGAGGTTGTTTCTTTTGACCAATGTTTATTACGGCATAATTCTTTATTGCAGTAATTGTCAACATATAAATGAATTTAGTGAGAACTTATATTCGCACATTCTCTGAGAGAGAGAAGAAAGTGCCGAGATGAATGAATATAACAATACAGTATACAGTAATGAATTTCGGCCAAATGTCCGTCGGCCAAGTCCGGGAACTCCAGAAAGGTATGAGTCAGTTAGATACGGTGTCAAGGCCAGTTGTGGTTTTATGGGTGCAAGGTGGATTGTCCCAATAAAATTATTTCTACCATTAGCAGTGGCTACCATTCGTTCCCCCNCCCCCCCCAACCCTATTCCAAGTTTACAAGTTTATTTTTCAAAACCCCAGGTCATAATGCGTGGTATATGGGCACATATAAATTTATGACATATTACAATGATGTATCTTTCACTTTCAACAATCATTCTACATTAATTTAAATAAGTGAACATTCACAGCAACAATAAACTACTCATTATGTCTTGTTTTCTGTCAAGAGTAACAGAAAATTCATTACAAGTGCGGCACCCGAAGTTTCCAATGAACATTTTTACATAGATTAATGAGGCAGATGAAAGAAAGCTTCGTCATGTAAGCCGACACTAAACAGTGTAAGATCTTTGAAGTATCTTTGTGCGATAACTTTATCATTTAGCAATTATTATCATCATGAATGTGTGATATATGAATGTGTATGCTTGTCTGCAAGAGAGAAAGAGAAAGAGAGGGAAAGAGAGAAATAGAGAAAGAGAGAGAGAGAAAGAGAAAGAAAGAATGAGAAAAAGAGATGAATAAAAGGATGATTGTTGAGAGAACAAATTAATTAGTAGGTCTGTCAATGTAATAAGCGCTCAGAGCCTCTGACATGAGCGCATATATAGACATATTTCACAACTCATGAAATTAACCATTCTCGGACTTCCCTTTTATCTCTCTAGAATGGCAACAACTAGACTCTCAGCTCCATCACCCATTCATTGCGTCGTACGAACCAAATCCGTTCCATGTTTTAATGGTACCCAAGTAACCCATGGTTACTATCAAATGTGGAAACAGGTAAGGGTCTGACGTTGAAGGTTTGTGACACCCATTAGAGGGGCAAATCACTCACTATGTACAAGGCAAATCACTCACTATGTACAACTGTACAACTAAATTAATCCGCTAGACCGCTAATATATATAATCCCCCCTTTTTGGGGGCTCTGCCAGCCAGTGTCACAGTGTAGAAATGTGTAAAATGACCTGTGATCTAAATGAAGCATCCAATACTGAAGTTTCAGGTAGGCCTACAATTTGAGCTTTCTAGATAAAAAAATAAAATGTGTAGGTCTATGTATTCTCACGCGGTCAAAACCAGCGAAATGAAAAATTGGGGACCAAATCAGAATTAGAGGTGGTCTTTTTCGAAAGACATTTGTGAAAAATTTTGGGCGTTGACCCCCCTTTTTCTTCCCCTTAAAAGATCGGGCAAAAGAAGTACTTTAACCTCCATGGAAGAAATTTCCTGAAATCATAGTGGTACATGTAGAATAATACAACATGTTAATAGGGCCAAAAGAAGAAAAAACAATAGGTGTCAAAGACCTGAAGATTCGATTCTAATTCTGATTCGAATCCAGAGCTAGAATTCGATGGATTCGATTCCTGAGGGGAGGGGGATTTATGGAATTTCTGCTTGTACTTATTAGAATGACAAGAAAATAGTCACTAGATTCTACAAGTAGTCTTTTTTAAAAATGTATTTTCGTTTTAAATAAAGCTAAATGTTTACATATGTACACTTACACAAAGACCCGAATTTTAATATGACATAGGAATTTCTTACAAACCGAACCTTTGTTTTTTTCTGATTTTACATTAAATTTCCTGTGAACCTAAGGATTCGAATCCATACATATTTCAGGACTCGAATCTGAATTCGAATCCAGCCTAAGAGGATTCGATGGATTCGAATACGAATTCGAGTCTCTCTCATCACTAGTCTGATATTGCTCCCGTGTCATTTCGTACTCGCAAACATGTTTCCGGCTCGTTATTCGAGACCCAAAGCCAACAATAGAATCAGACCATTGTGGAAATTGCGACATTCTACCCGGACTGACGAAGTGTAATTTGATAGAATAATAAAATACTGTACAGAGATAGTAAGCGAATTGTGATAATATAATGGCAGTCAAAATTAAATAGTACTATGATGGTAACACTGATGCTTAAAATAATAGTGTAGTTCATATTTTCTACGTCTGGGCAATCCTTGCCACTTTACACTCTTACTATTCCAAAAGATCAGATTAGTTTATGACGTCCTCAACTCCTCGTACTACACTGTTATCTCTTTTCATAAGCTTGTCATTAGTATTCTAAGTATATCTGGCACATTGTGACGAGAATCAATTCTCGACCCCTC
>JAWQUT010000130.1:326460-345283 GCA_033807755.1 Ellobium chinense | reverse complement strand
GAAGAAGAAGAAGAAGAAGAAGAAGAAGAAGAAGAAGAAGAAGAAGAAGAAGAAGAAGAAGAAGAAGACGAAGAAGAAGAAGAAGAAGAAGAAGAAGAAGAAGAAGAAGGACTTTTTGCATCTCAGTTTCGTGGAGGTCTTCTCTTCTGCATCTCTCGGTCACGAAGACCTGGAAATGTCTCACGTTTCAAGCATCAGCATCAATTACAAAGACGTAATAGATCCATGTAAGCCTAAACGGGCATGATTAAAGAAATGTAAGACAAGTGAATGCACTTAATGTCTTCGATTTCTACAGTTTATTTCACGTTGGAACAAGCGGGGCCATAACTTGCCAGCCCTCTGCACAAGTGCTCGGGTGTCTCCTCCTTCCAACAGCGTGTTAGCATTATTATTATCTCTCACGTTGATTTACATTCTTGATCTAGAGGGTCTGATACACTCCCCCGCCCCTCTTCAGTTTGCATATTCTGTTCCACACGTAGTCAACAAGAGCCATGAGGGAGAACGAGCTTGCTTTGAAGGACAGTATGGTAAATTCCAGTCTTTGTCTTGCACGGTAATTGAGTAATGTACATTGTACATAAATCATAGACTTATCCACGACCATCGTTATCGAGACATTAATCAGTCTCATCGCCGCACGGAGGTGCACCTCAAGGGATCAGTGTTAATAATCGTTAAGTTTCCTTTCCCTTGCGGCTATACACCATGGTACGTGCATCATTGTATTACTTAACTTGCTCTCCGTAGGGGACTGTGAGCTATGTTTATATGCACGATATCGGTCAATATAATAGTGTAATCACTGATTACCTTTTTTTCACGCTCATCCCACATTTCCCTAAGTCACTTTTTTGATGGTCTGAGTTATTTATATTACTATGATCGTCCATTTATGTTCTTTTTCCTATTAACACAATTGTAAATTTTGACTCCTTATTAGATCCCAAATTTACATTCTGAATCACATCTGCCTCAATGTCCAAAAATTTACAACCTGAATCACATCTGCCACATTATCCAAATTTACAATCTGAAATCACAGTTGCCTCTTTGTCCAAATTTACAATCTGAATCACATAATATGCCTCATTGTTTTCCTTTGGGCAACATGTTAAGAACATTCAGTATCTCAAAACCTCAAATAATAATATTTTAAAAAAAAAGACGTAGGCAAATATGGAATGAGCGTGACGATCTGATATGTTCCGAGCAAACCCATGACTTTCGTATTAATAATGAGATACGAAGCCACCGCTGGGCCATTATATTTTGCTCATTGTCAGAGTCAGATCCATTCTCTCTTCGCCCCTATTTCAGAATCTGACACCTCTCTTGATCAAAACAATGTTACAGACCGAAAAGGGATAGAGAAGAACCTGGACACCCCCATGGCACAAAATGATTTGACCTACAGACAGAAAGCAAAGATCTCAAAAGGAGAGGGGGGGAAGGAGAGGGGGTCAACGGTTACTGCGTTATTAGATTTTAATGCCGATTATAAGGAGTAGGCTTCATTTATTAACGCCAAATAAAATAATGGTAAAAGAGGCTAACAATAGTCTTCAGCATAATCAGTGGTCTTGGTGTCTTATATAAAAAACAACAACAACAACAACAAACAAACAAACAAAAAAACGGAATGCGATACATAATCGATATATGAATTTCATGAATTGAAGTCTGACACCCAAAAAGGAAGTTTTGCGTCACGTTGCCAAGTTGGCCACCTGTAACAAAAAAACTTGGTTACATTTTTTTAAAAAGGAAGTCTCCCTGTTATTTGCTACGTCATCGCCTTCCGACTGTCTTTGCAGTGTCATATATTAGTATACGTCAGTGTTCGTCCCTGCAAGGCTCCTAAGCGTCGATGGTTCCATGACGCTTGTGTTTCTGTCAGCCAATGCAGTGGTGCGTGTTAGAGTGATGATGTTATTGTTTGTCAGCCACTGGTCCTGGACGTCTTCTTTAGCACTAATCTGTCAGCCCACAGTGCTGGTGTGTCTGTCTGTCTTCTTGCAGTGCTTGGGTATCTGTGTCCGTCACAGACTTCTCGCGTAGTGTCTGTCAGCTCACAGTACATGAGTGTTTGTCAAACTGTCAGCCAGTAACATCCGATGCCTGTCAGTTCAGGATGTTAATAACAATCTAATCCCTCAGATGTCATGCTTCGATCATGACAAGGCAGAAAAATAGATAAAGAGATTGGCCTGCTTTCCTCCCTTCATTCTTCTCTTCTCTACTCTTTCTATTACTCCATTCTCCACTCTTCATCTTCGAGTTTTTGTTCTCTTATTTTTTTTTTACAGTTTTTCTTTCTCATTCCACTCCCCTCTTAGTTCCGCAATATCCGCTAGCTTTCCCTCAACATTCTGTCCATTTTCTCATTACTATCTCCTTCTTTGTTGTATCCTCTTCAATCCCACCCCCACCCCCATCCTTTTTTTTCTTTTCTGTTTACTCCCACTCTTCACTCAGACCACTTTCTCTCTCCCTCTCTGACTTTCCTCTTTCTTTCCTCCTCTCTCCTCCAGCTACCCGCACTCATCCATAGCACTCAACGCTGCCCGTGCTCAACCTACTCTTTGCAAAACCTACCCGCAGTGAATAGACAAGTTTATGGCTTCACCCCGAAATGGAGTCAGTTCATGTCGGCATCAGAAGCCTATCAAGTTATAAGGAAGGACAATAACCTCACGTACGGCTTTGTTACTTCAGCTGCAACATTATGGCTTCCTTCCATCTCAGCCACCAAATAGGATCCCCTTACTCTAGGGAACATTAAAAACATCCAAAACAGACTCCAATCCCAGAATATATCCCCTCTTTCGTCAATGAAGATTATCTCCCCCCCTTTCCCCACCCCCACCCCCCTTTCAACTTCCTGCTCCCACCACACATATATTGTCTCCATTTTTTTTTCTGTCTTTCTTTCGCTTCAAGATACAAGCTACAAGAAACTTTATTTTGCTGAAGTTATAAAACATATGAGCATCCAAAATAATTTGAATGCAATTAACAGTCAATATCTGGCAACAATGTTCTTTGTAATCAGTTATCTCATGCTTTCCATCCCTCGGCGTTGCAAACTGAATTTGCCCCAATTCGCCTTCCTCACTGCTCGTGTGCTCGTGTCAACCTGTCAGCATGTCAGCTTGCCAACACGTTGCCTGCCTGCCTACCTACCTGCCTGTCTGCCTGTCTGCCTGTCTGCCTGCCTGCCTGCCTGCCTGCCCGCCCGCCCGCCTGCCTGCCTGCCTGCCTGCCTGCCTGCCTGCCTGCCTGCCAATATTTCCTCCAATCTGACAATTTGTGGTCTGTTGTCCGAACAAAAGATGCTGTACAGAATAATAAAAGTTCGAACAACAAGGTCGTTGACATAATAATATGGACTCAGGCGCTGACCTGTGACTAACATAGTAGATGTAGGTCAAGTATGTCACACCGGCTTAATGCACTTCCTACGAACTGCTCGTGAGGCAATGCCATCAAAACTCTGTAAAGAACAGAACTGTGACATTGTCACACACAGACCTTTTCGGAACTTCCATTCGCTTCTCTAACGAAATACATGTAGATCTAGTTCAGTGGAAACCATAAATATGCGCGCAGAGCTGAAACACTGTCAAAATTGTATTATATAAAGAAAAAAAAAAGAAACACAAGTGTAATCTGAAAGGTTGAGGTTGAAAAGTAATACACACTATAAACAAAATAATGTCGAATCTAGTAAGTCATATTCAAAGGTTGTATGGCCTGATAATGTCCATCCCATGACACGGATCTTTTGTATGTGTACCGGAAGAAAACTGACTTGACTTTAATCCCGACAAGACATAACGAAGCTGAACAGGCATCAAGTTAAGCCAATTTTTAAACTAAGCCAATGAATGTCAAAGTCCCCGGATGTCTTGACAGTTCCCTTCTTTCTCTGCCAACAAAAATTACATCACTTTAACACACGGGCTTCTAGGGCCTTCATCCTCGCTTTCTCAACCACCCGAACCATTATTCACGTCATTATTAGCAGCACCAGAGGCATCATTATTGGTATTTGAGTGGTAGTAAAACTAATTTAGTAGGAAGTACAAAAATAATAAGAACTGAAAATTATAAAAGCTCTGTCTCCTGAAATAGCTAAAAAAAAAAAAATTAGTCTAGCTCAACTGGCTGACGACTGTTACTCGGCTATTCTTGCACGAATGACTTGAACTTTTAAAGACAGATTCCTTCAGCGTGTTAGATAAGACTATGATGAAGAAAGGAAATAAAGAAGAGAGGTCAGGTTTTGCAATGAAAAAAAAAAAAAAAGGCTGACCTGTCCAGTATCTATCTTAATGTTTTTGCCTATTGGGTCTTTAAAGCAAAAGGGGAGGCAGCGTGGCCGTGCGGTTTGTGAGTCGTACTCAGAAANGATGGGAGTGGGGGATAGTGATAATACATGGACAGCAGAGCTAATGTTTATCCTATCAAACCCATCTCCCTAAAGCCCAACACAGATCTGATTAAAATTCACACTCGACTCAGGTGTAAATGAGTACCTGGCTTTAGAGCTGGGGGGACCAGGGCGCTGCACCGCTGGCGACCAGCAATGACTTTGTTATGCATTCCATTTGTAATATTATGTATTTACATGTAGGGTGTGTTTATATGTGTTTGTATTATGAATGAGATGTTTAACACTGTATAACATTGTAAAACAATTTCCCTACGGGGTAAATAAANAAAAAAAAAAAAAAAGGCTGACCTGTCCAGTATCTATCTTAATGTTTTTGCCTATCGGGTCTTTAAAGCAAAAGGGGAGGCAGCGTGGCCGTGCGGTTTGTGAGTCGTACTCAGAAACTGAAGACTTTCAAGTCTAAGATGTGTTTGACTCTTGAGCTGGGCGGTTTACGTTGTAGTGTCCTTGGGAAAGACACTTCGCTTCCATTTCCTCACTCGACTCAGGTGTAAATGAGTACCTGGCTTTAGAGCTGGGGGNGGGGGGGGGGGGACCAGGGCGCTGCACCGCTGACGACCAGCAATGACTTTGTTATGCATTTCATTTGTAATATTATGTATTTACATGTAGGATGTGTTTATATGTGTTTGTATTATGAATGAGATGTTTAACACTGTATGACATTGTAAAATAATTTCCAAACGGGGTAAATAAAGTCGTATTTATTATTATTTAAATTGTAGGACGCAGTCATATAGCACCAGCGCCTCCACCACCCCCACCATTATCGTTGTCTTCTGTCCTCCCTTTTCTTCCTCTTCCTTCTTTCACTACATCATTACCGCAGCAGTAGGCCTAACAATAACGACGGCGTCATCTAGTGAAGGTGCAATATTACAGCCACCATCTTGCTAACGCACCCTAAAACAATTAATACAACAACAACAACAACAACAACAACAACAACAACAACAACATCAACAACAACAACAACGTCAGTGACAACAGAGCAAAATAAATCAACACAAATAGAATAGAGATATAATACCAACATCTTTACCACCCCTGCTCTGCCTGCATCAACATCTCAGCGTCATCAGAAAGACCTCGAACATTATTTGTACCGATAACAATGCAACCAGCTGCACATCTCAATTTGTATGAGATCCCAGAGGCAAACTTATACTGTCTGTCAGTTCTCGGTGTGATGAACTGCGATGCAATTTGTATATCAGTTAATTTAACCAGAAAAAACTGGTCACAAAAAGTAAGGTGATCTTTGGAACTATTTATAGACTAGTCAATTAGGACAGAATGCTCTATTTGGAGATTTCTCAAAAACAGCAACAAAAAAGTGCCCCAGATGCAGGACATTGGAGAATTCAAAGATAAGAACAATATATAGCCTTTGTGTTATTAGTAACCATATTTAGCTCAAGTGTTTTTTTTTTGTATTATTTTTGTGCTGAACTTTAAAGGTCATTTTATTTAGGGTGCGTTGTTACTAAAAAAAAAACTCTGTTGCAGACTTTCACAGGAGCAAGAAACTAAGTTATCCAAAACAGTGAGAAAGTAAATAACATCAATAAATGTAGGCGGAAAGTGCTTAACGATGAAGAGTTCTCTTTCTTCCTGGTGCAAACATAATATATTTGTCCAAGTCATCAAAATTGATTAAAATATGATGATGGTGATTGTTATAAGTCTCATATTCAGGCTAGTCCCCAATAAAGTGACTTCAAAATACACAATTACCCAAGCAGGTCAGATTATTCTGTAAGAATCTCAACTCCTTGGGAGTATACAGTGCCACTGCTATTTCACATGCATTGAATACTAGCATTCTTACAATATCTTTTTAAAGTCTAAAGCCAGGTGCCCACATGGAGGCTACATAAATGTTAGATTTGAGTAATATTTCCTCAAACCTGCAGGTGTTTGGCAGTAGCAGTGTCTTTGACAAGGACCGCAGCATTTAAATAAATTACGAGCTGGTGAATAAACTAAGTAGCCTAGCTGGCTTCCGCCAACCTCTTCTCCGGAACCGTGGACACTTTTTTTCTCGTTAACATGCTTAAGGCCAACGATTACGGGTCTTCCCACTGACAAATCCTAGTTGATCTTTACGCCGAAACTGGCTTGATGGATGTATATTTAGTGCATGGGTGAGTGAGGGATTTTGTGGTAATCTTTGGACCGTATTAAGAAAAAAAAATCACGATGGTCCTGCCGTCTCGTCTCGCAGCTTCTTGGAGCACTTAAAGTGATAAAAATGTCTCCAGGAAGTCCAACGCCATCTGTTTATAGCCCGTCCCCCTGCCCACCCCTTTGCTTTATGAAGTGCGAAGCTGTGAAGTCAACACTTTCATCTTTTATTATGAGAATCATTTGTCATTTTGCTGTGTAAACAAACGTATTGTTCCGGATCTTATCGCCGACCTTGCAATTCTTGTTTTCGTTTCTCTTAAGTCTAATTATGTTGTCATTTTATTCTCTTTTCAAATGAAAAAATAACGCTGATCTGTCGTTTTGCTTGTGGAATTCATAATAATAATTTTTTTTTTTAAAGCGTTTCCAGCGTTTTCAGCGTCATTTCTCTACATTGTTATTTGCTATGACTTTGCACTTCATGGATATGAAAATAAACCTCTTGTTCCATAGAAAGCTTCGTGGTGGGAATTTGCATCAACAGGCAAAGGTCCTGTGGGGGAAGGAGGAGGGGGGGGGGGCAAACTATATTTCAGTCTCAGATTCCAAATCTATCTGAGAGATGTTCGGGGGCTTAATGGCATCTCGTTAAATCTTATTATTTGTGATTCTCCGCTAGGATTAACAATGATTAAGGATTAAGAATACACAAAGCAGGAAAGCTTGGTTGCTTGAACAAAGAGATCGGTAACACAGGGAAGAGAAGAGCTTGGATGAGATTTTGAGAGAAAGAAAGATTAGGAAGAAAATGAATGACACGTAGTTATTCTAATAATAACAATAATAGTATGAATCAAAACATATGCGAGTATTGCGGTGGTGGATATGGATATCACAGTATCAACAGCAGTAGCAGCAGCAGTAATTGTAGCAGTAGCAGCAGCAGCAGTAATTGTAGCAGTAACAGCAGCAGCAGAAGCAGTCGTAGTAATAGTAGTACTAATCGACAAAAGCATTAGCAGTAGTAATAGGGGAAGTAGTGTAGTACTATTAGTAGTAGATGTAGTAGTAGCATTGGTAATAGTAGTTGTAGTAACAGTAGTAGTAGTTGTTGTTGTTGTCGTTGTTGTTGCAGTATCAGTAGCCGATCAGTAAGGAAAGAGGAAAAAAAGATAATGGTGAACAGAAAGCTAAGCCAGATGAAGATGATGATTGCAAAGCGAGTGGTTGAGACAGACTGAGATGAGGAATAGTATGTGGGAAGACTTTAATTAAATATTTTTTTATTTAATTTCGTGAAACAACAGAGGGCACAGAAAAGGAAGACATACAACCAAATGGTTTGTAGAAAAATGTAGGCGCCTCAGTTCAAGTTTTATTTTTGACGGAAGAAACCTTGCAAGTCATGCATTGTAATACGGAAGCTTTCGTTCGACGAAAGAAGGAAGGTTCACAAGAGCAGTAGATCTAGCAGTAGATTTGAGAGAGAGAGAGAGAGGGGAGGGAGAGAGAGAGAGAGAGAGGGAGAGAGAGAGAAAGTGAGAGAGAGAGAAAGAGAGAGAGAGAGAGAGAGAGAGAGAGAGAGAGAGAGAGAGAGAGAGAGAGAATAAAGCGATGTGCATTTTTAAATTTTTAAAAGGCGATTAAACTGAAAAGCGCAAAGATCATAAAAAATGCAACACTTCAAACCTAATAAAACAGAAAAGATAAAAAAAAATGACAAATACAAGTAGAAAATAGCAGGCTTAATAAGAAATGAAGCGACGAAAGGTTTGAAAAAGAACATTATCAGTGGGTGGATGGAAATTCCTTCACACGAGAAGATCTTACAAATCATGACCTTGTATTAAAATTTTATTTGAATTGAAGAAAAGCTAAGAATAACAAGAAAGTTGAGACAGAGATAGAAAGACAGAGCGAGAATGAGAATGAAGAACGGAAGACGAAGGATGAAGCCGATGAACACCTTTAAAGGAGGTAGCATTGCAGAGAAAATGAACTCATGAAAAATGCAAAGAATAATCAACTCTCAAAGACAAAAAAAAAAGAAACATACAAGCTTGCATGAAAAGTGGGTCACTGCCACTTTTTGCATTATTATTACGCGAAAACCTACACACTGAGCAATAACAATAACAAGAACAAAACAGTAACAATAACAATACGTTTATTCGGCTCGGAGAACAATCTGTTGTAAATGAGCAAACAATAACAATGTTCTTAACAATCAATTCATATTCTACCCTTCCCCTCTCTCTCTCTCTCTCTCTGTCTCTCTTCCTCCCCCCTCAATCTCTCTCTCTCTCTCTCTCTCTCTCTCTCTCAAATTCACACTCACATTAATGAAATTTCAGATGTAGAGTTTTTTATACAGAGATCGAAATAGTTGAGTGTTGATGCGTGCTGACGGCACGAGGGCACTGCTAAAGAGAATACAACGGCATAGTAAATCATGCTGACACGAACTGATTGTTAAGAAGTTAATAACATTGTCATTGTTTGCTCATTTACAACAAACTGTTCTCCGAGCCGAATACACTTATTGTTAACAAAGAAGCACAGCATACAGCACAAGAGCATAATGGAGCTCACACCAAGTAAAGGCGTGGGTCAATCCTGACATCAAAGATAAAAAAAAACAAGAATGTTAAAAGGATAGGTAAGAGAGTAAGGATCCTGCATTCTTTTAATTTTACTGATGCATATTCCGTGGAAGTCTTTTCATGAATACCTCATCATGCACTCCCCATCCACATACACACACCTCACCACCACCATCACTACCATTACCACCACTATAACCACCACCATTACCATCACCGTTACCACCACCACCACCATAAGCACCATATCACCATCACTGACAACAAAATTTTACTTGAACTTTGCTGGTATTTATCCAGTTCTAGACTGTCTGGCTTTTTAGATATCTAGCCCTGGTGTGGGTGGGAGTTGGAAAGGGAAGGAGGGGACGAAGGGAAAGGGAGGATGTAATAGCTGCAGTCTTGCCTGTAGACCATTTAAAAAATGCACATACCTTTGAAACGCAGATTATGTCATGTTAAAATGTTTAGAGGTTTGATTGTCTATGGTGCAATCTTATGAATGAAACGTTGAATACAGTATGTTGGATAAAGGTCATAGCGCTCAGGTGGGCCAACGAAGACATTTTGCCTACAACCAGGGTCGAATCTATTACCCTGGCTAGGTGAGTGGGACAGAAAACCGAGGGCCCCCTTGAGCACCTATATACAGTCAGTGCAAAGGAAACAAAATGCAATAAATATGTAGGCCTATATAATGTGAGTATTTATGTCGGGGGCTATAGTGGGGCTGCTGCAATCTCAGACCGAAACTCTTAAAAGAGAGAGAGAGAGAGAGAGAGAGAGAGAGAGAGAGAGAGAGAGAGAGAGAGTTTACATTAACAATGATCTTTTGAGACAAATAATGGGTTATTTTACTCACTTTAAGAAGTGAAAGTCCTGTTAAACTTGGCTTAGATTCACCGCATATTCTGACTACGTCTAAATTTGTTTCATGATAATGAAATTCAAACACCCTTTTGTGGCACCCACACTCCCATATATTCAACACTATCAAACAAAAACACCCCAAAAATTAAAAGGCATAGATTTATTAAATTAATAACCAATAATACTATGATGCAGTGTGCATTAAAATAATGTTTTGCTAATGGGAAGAAACCCCTTCCAAATGCGAATCTCTAGGAAGGTTGTCCAGTACTTCAGAGCAAGTGAAAATGTGAACAATTGACATCTGATTCATGAATACTTAAAATAGCATGATAACCCATAACCTTTTCCTGTATCAAACTTCCTGTGTATAAAAGTGTACTCGGTTATATATGTAACTCTAATATTTCGTGTGGAATTGACGACAAAAAGATGAAAAAATGCATGGAAGTACTATACATGTTTACAACTGTCCCACGTAATTAAGGAGCTCGAGCTACAAAACAACAACAACAACAACAACAACAACAACAACAACAACAACAACAACACAACAACAACAGATATGATTCATGCATTGAATTCTCCCGGCAGCTCGATACTTTCAGTACATTACCATAAAAATATAAAAAAAATTATTCGTTTTTTTTACTAGAAAGGCACATAGAGATTCATCAAGAAGGAATGACTTAACGTTCCTACGGTCTCTTTTCTCAGGAGGCCCTTAATGACTATCCAGTTCGGCATGTTATGCTATGGAGCAGCGTGGCCGAGCGGGATT
Organism: Ellobium chinense; assembly: GCA_033807755.1. Lineage (NCBI taxonomy): Eukaryota > Metazoa > Mollusca > Gastropoda > Ellobiida > Ellobiidae > Ellobium > Ellobium chinense. The sequence goes on along the minus strand of JAWQUT010000130.1, from coordinate 334,437 downwards.
TTTATGTCTGATTGAGGACCAAAAGATTAAGGGTTCGAATCCCAACGTAGGCATACCGTAGATGCCATGGAAAAGCATTTCATTGATCTCTTTCTGAGTCCACAGGGCATTCCGCTTTGAGTAAAGAAAAATATTGTCAAAAGCTAGTGCTCAGAGCCTTTGAAATGGCTATAGCACTGTATGCTCGCCTAAAGAGCTGAGAAACTTACTGAATGATCTGGTCTGCTGAGGTAATTATGAAAATTGAACTTACCTGGGCATTGCCCTGGATATGAAATCTATAAATGTCATCATTATACATTTTTAAAAGAGATATCAGTATTGCATTTTAATATGATCTTTCAGCGGCGGGGGAGAAAGGGAAGCAGAAGAGTAATCAATTCATGCATTTATGTCTGAGCTAACAACTGATAGATGATGGAAAGAAAGAGCAAGCTTATATTACTGTGTTTAAAAGGCGAAGGAGAGGCGCCCATGAATGACACCTCGTTCACTTGTTGAAAAAACATTTTTTTTTAGGGGCGAGGAAGAAAAAAGGAGTGAAGGAGAAAACAGAAGATGGTCTATTTTCTACATGATCTACGCCTCTGCACCACACATAATAACCAGATAGCCAACCCTAATCTGCGTGCAACAGCGACTGAAAGAATAGAGAGATAGTGGCCTGTATTTTTTTTCCTTGCGTCTTTATTATATTTCCCTTGCATTTTTATTATGTTGTCTCTTGTCGCGCGTCTTCACGCTGCATTTGCCTCTTCGATTCATATCCAGAAGGAACCAGGATGTTATAAATTTTATATTAAAAGCTTTTATGACACAGGCGAAGCTAGAATGTAAAATGTAATGAGCCGAACAACATTCATTTTTAGCAACCATAAAAAAATATTCCGACGGTGTTATGTTTAATGTCAGCGCATAACCTGAGGGGAAGTGCATAACATTGCTGTAATCAAAAAGCCCCCACATACCGTCGAAAGACATAAATAAAATAGGAAGTAGAAACACATCTGTGAAATCGTGAAGATTAGAACTACAAATATCTAGTGCTAGATTAACCTTAACAAATAGCACGGTGCTACGGGGGCGGCATTTTCGAGGAACCCGCACCAAATACTTGAAAGCTGTCTGGTGAATTGTGGAAACCAAGGCCAGATTTCTTGATGAGATTTGTGACCGCATGACAGAAAGTGAGCGTCCGCGATGTATAATTCCTCCCTCCCCCTCCCCCCCCTTTACTAAAATCTGTAGGTCCTGTACGTGATGCAAAAAAAAAAAAATCCATGCGTTAAAGATCCAACAGCTGATAAATCAATTTAAAAACAACTCACTCACGCTTCCCCTAGATCGCTGAATCAGCACTATAAAGCGTATAAATTGATACAGCACTTTAAGTTAACAGGCCGGGGGCTGTGAAAACTTTGACACCGTGAAAACACCATTAAACAGAAATATCGATTATTGATTAAACAGGCCTTGGGCAGACAGAAAAAGAGTTACTGTGTTACTTTAACCGTTAAAGTGACTTGAGTTAAAATGACTTGAGTGAGGAGGACTGTTATCAATCCGTAAGAGGCGCAACAACTTTCCTTTCCTCCCCCCTCCCCCCACTCCCTAATCTTCTACACTCTTCCAGAACAGAACAGAACAGAACAGAACAGAACAGAACAGAACAGAACAGAACAGAGCTTTATTCCCACATTTTATAAATACAACAATGCAGTCCAAATATGACACACATATGTACAACATTGGAAGCATAAAACTGGGCGCTAGGAGTTATTGTAAATGACCAGAATATAACTAAAACGGCACTACAATTCTTTTATCAAATCAAGGCAGACCATGAATTGTGTAATTTTTGTTATCTTTGAGAAGTAATTTTGCTTTGTAAATGTTGGGATTAGTGTGATAAAATTTTATTCCTATCTGCGTAGAGGGACAGAACATTAAAATATGTAGTGAAATTAGTCGCCTTACTTTGCTCCGAGAGTTTCTTTCAAGTCTCCACCTTTTCTGACCATCAAAACTTGCCTCCTCTCCTATTCTCCTCCTCATTTGTGAGAGGGTTGAATGCAATATTCCTGGTAATCTGGGAGTAAAGAATTTTTCCTTGTCCAATAAGACAAGAGTTAAAAAGAAAACGGTTAAACCACTACAGCGAAAGGAAAAAAAACAACAACAAGAAGCCTCGTTTATTTTCTTCCTTTTAGGCATCACTGTCTGACCCGAAACTCTGTTTAAACCGAATATATGTCTTTGAACTGAAACCAAGTGGTAAAGCTTAATCTTTTCCAGTATTTACTATCATTAAAGGGAGGAATGTGGCCCAGTTTGATAATGTCTGGAAAGTATACCACGTGAGCTTTTACCAAATTACTTTGAAAAAATATCCATTTTGAGATAAGATTTTGACTAGACAGGCCGAAATACCTAGCAGTAGAAACGTTCCTGTCCTTACCGGGGATTGAACCTAAGCCCTCTCAGCTTGCAAGTCTGAAAGTGGTACCACTTCGCGACAGGGACGCTGAACTTGACAGTAATTTAAACCTTAAATTCCTACTGCCTGAGTATTGCTCCCTAACTTTCATTAAAATAGCGGTCGTCCGTGACCATGACACACTAACTCTCTAACTGCTCACTTAGTCAAAATCAGCTCGGAAATGCGCTGATACAGTTTTTAATCAGTTGCATCCGTTCCTTGTGGAAGGATCTCAATAAATTTGTGCATGCCATAGTAACTCAGTTTTCCTTGTCTATGTTATATTTTTGCTTTAGAATTCGACTACAAACACTCGATTTAGCCTTGTTTTTTTTTGCTTTGACACAAAACTCTATAATACTAGGAAACGGGTCATTTGAGCAAATGTGTTAAGTTTTACAGTCTTGAACTATTTGTTTTCGTAAATGGAACGTGAGATAAGGGGATGGAAGACAAGGCCAGGGATAAAATTACAAATAGAATCGAATTTAACCTGTAGCAATATTTTTTGTTTTTGCTAGAGAGTCGTTCAAGGACTCAGAAATATAATAATAAATTAGTAAAACTGATAGTAGTTATAGTGAAAAGAATAGGAGAAAGAGAGAAAGAGAGAGAGAGAGAGAAAGAGAGAGAGAAAGAAAGAGAGAGGTAGAGAAAAATAACATAGTCGGATAGATATGAAAAAATACATCTGAACCCCCAAAAATTCTAACAAAAGGTTTCTCAGAAGTTTTATGTCCCAGGGAACATGGTAAATGACAGGAAAATAGTCTACCAAGATCTGACGTCTGAACAGAATGAAAGAAAGATAAAAAGAAAGAAAAAAAGAGAGTGTGTGGGAAGGGGGAAGAAAGGGAGAAAGACAGAGAGAAAGAGTGAGAGAGAGAGAGAGAGAGAGAGAGAGAGAAAATGAGAGANAGAGAGAGAGAGAGAGAGAGAGAGAGAGAGAGAGAGAGAAACCACACTTGGACAGGAGAAAAACTTTCGGGTGGAACTTCCTCAAGGATTCTTATTTGTCATACTGTGCCTAGATATTCTATGTGACTCCCTAACGCCGTCCTTACTCTTAATACAGAGATCTTCTTTTGTGTCTTTCATTGTTATGTTTCTCCTTGTCTCCCGTTTTCTTTTTCCATCTTATCCTTCCTGTTGTTGGTACGGTCGGTTGGATTCCCATCTCTAGTATTTCAATCTACATTCTCCCCGCAGGTACAAAATATAATTAATTTAACTGGCGACGACATTAGCTCCTGCTCGTTGTCATGTGAATGTGTTTTACCGGTGAGACTTTGGTTGGCTAATAGAATCAATCAATCAATCAATCAATCAATCAATCAATCAATNCCCGCAGGTACAAAATATAATTAATTTAACTGGCGACGACATTAGCTCCTGCTCGTTGTCATGTGAATGTGTTTTACCGATGAGACTTTGGTTGGCTGATAGAATCAATCAATCAATCAATCAATCAATCAATCAATCAATCAATCAATCAATCAATCCGTCCGTTCGTCTGTCCATCCGTCCAACCATCCATTATTCAAGTCGCCTTCTTCATCCTCTTCTTCGTCTTCCATCAACTTCCTAATGCCACTGGTAAATCCCGTTTTCTGTACTCTATTATTGTGTTCTCCTCTTATAATATGACATAATTATGACAATGACAATAATAGCTCGTATTATCTAGTGACATCTGATTACTGGCGTCATGGGACACGAAATCCCAGCAGACGCTACTTCGAAATAAGTCGTGAAAGACACATTAGTTGCTAGACTTAGACTACTTCAACGCCTACTCACTGTGGGTTTACATCAACGGGTTATCTGCCGTTCATTGACAGTAATCAGGGCATTGGATGATATTCTCTGGAACAGGAGAGTGGGATGACTCACAGCGAAGTTGATCAAAGCCCGTCATCAATCAATAGCGAAAGAACTTTTGAGAGTGTGACATTACAATAACACGAAAATCTGGTGTGTGTGTGTGTGTGTGTGTGTGTGTGTGTGTGTGTGTGTGTGTGTGTGTGTGTGTGTGTGTGTGTGTGTGTGTGTGTGTGTGTGTGTGTAAAATAATAACCTAGCCCTCAGAAATTACAGCTGTGCATGGCTGGCACCATAAGACCTGAAGACTTCAGACGTATAACTGTTCACGCTTACGTCCCCTATCCTCATTTAATTCTCAATGATATCCGAAGTTTCGTTACGTCAGTTAGAATTAACCACTTCCCGCTTGACCTTTTTCTTTGGAAGTAAAGCAACCCATTCTTTTTCTCAAACCTACAGTAACTAAATCTACTCGTTCCTGCAACTAAGGTATCTGAAACATATTATATGTATTCAGGCATAGGATACTTTAGACCACATAGCCGATAAAGACTGCATTGTGTTTGCGTAGCTGTTGCAATCGCTTTTTCAACAGTCATCACAAAACTTTAAGGTGAGTCTGTATAGATAAATAGTCCATCTTAGTTTAAGTCACTCAGCTTGATTTGTCTAGAGCCTCATGTTGTTTGGACTATGATATTATCCTCTATCTCCTACTTTTCTAAGATCTGCTGAAGCCGCATAATTCTTTTTTCGCTCCTTATCATTCACAGACTTATATGAGAGGCCCATTCCGTCTGTCCTTACAAATAATAATCGAAAATTCGCGTTTCAGTATGGTTCTATATAAACATGAGATTCCACCATTTTAGTCATGAAACTCGAGAGAGATCTGTCTTCGGCATATTCGTTTCCATTCTTTCAAGAATGGAGAGAAAGTCAGAAAAGGTCAAAACGGCTCCGACATCCGACGATTGGTTGCTTCCCTCTGTTCTGCACCGCGTGCTCCTGGCACGGTCATACTGATGACAATCGGAGTGGCCGCTTCGATTAAGTGATTAGAGCGGTCCGTTAATGATCTCCCGGAGCTCGAAGGTCGTTAGGGAATTGGGGTCAAATCCACGGAAACGGGCGTCTCGCAGGGAAAGGTGCTTTTCACTCATTAGTTTGGCGCCTACGGTTGCTCCATGGGTGCTGCTGACCATTCTCTTTTCAACGTTTAGTGTTTGCGAGTCGTTTCGCCCTTTTCATGTTTTAGTTTTGTTCCTTTTTCTTCCAGGATGAACTTAGAGAGCAAAACCCTGGGGTGAATAGGTAAGCCCGTACTGTTAATGTTAATGTGTTTGCGAACTTTTCCTTTTGTCTAAAGGTAATTGATTTCGCAATTTTGCCAGCATGGTGCGTGGGGCATTTTGTTTTCTCGTTAAGAAGGTCACAAATGAAATGTGAATGTTCTCTCTTCTTTTAGAGCACAAGGGATCCAAGACTTTTTTAAAGTGCATGCCATGATCGTGTTTCTTTGTTTGTTTGTTTGTCTGTTTGAATAAGAATTTACGGCGCATCTAGTTGAAAGGCTAAGTTATTGGATATATTTTTCTATTAGTTTTGCTGGGACTGCAACCGCTAAGTCTACTGTGCTACGACTTTAAAACTGTCATCCTAGCTTTTCATCCTTTTCCAAGAAGACTAAACGTCGGCATTCCAACCCTGAAAGCCAGAGTGTGGCTTCCCAAAGGGATCGTTATTGTGACAGGCGTTACTGTCACAGAGACACATTCCAGACCATACAGCACGACAACAAATCGAATTTTGATATTATCAAGCAATTAAATCATAAAAAGAAAAAAATATTGTGTACAAAGATTTCCAAAGTGTTTTATTATTCTCAGTGTCCTTGCATCTCATTATAGAATCTCAAGACACGACTGTAGAACTCGTCAAGAGTGTGTGAAAAGGCTAAGGGTTTGGCAATACTTGCGTGGATGGATGGGAGAAGTGTCATTCATACTCAAGTAAAACGTCGTCTTTCGACAACTTGTGAAATTATAGCTGAGTTATTCTGTGAACTCCAGTGCGCCTGAACATCCTTGCTTAAGTTTGTAAGATTTATCTGAATATTGAGACTTAAATTCTTAAATGCAAGAGGCGAAGTCATGAGTGGATGATAGTTTTGTCTTTGCAGAACACCTTCATCATTGCCATCCATTTTTGATCAGTGAAATGTGCTTTATCTTCAAAATTAGACAACAGCCTAATTTTCATGATTATGTTATATAGGCACTGTACAAAGTTACAGAAGACCTGATCGTTGTGAGAGTTCTTATAAGTGACTGCAAATAAACAAGTAAGCAAATAATGATAGAAGCACATGACCCTTCAAGACACCATACATCTGGCTGCCAGCGAGCTCCACATGTTGGTTTTGCCCAAGCATAAAATCTTAAGTCATCTGAATGTTACGTTACACATACGACGGCGTTCGCAAGCTTCCGCCCCTCTGGCTTACAGTGCATTTGACTGAGCATTACGACTCTGTTTGCTGTCGCGATCCCAGAAATCCTTGCCGTCAGTATGTTATCCTTATAATATTATTGTCAGACAGTCGCGGCCTGGAGGGGTATTATCTGATCCCTTGGTCAGCTTCTGGATTCCCAATGTCTTCTTGGAGACCGGGCCTGGGGTAGTCAACAATCAATACGCAACAGCGGATACCGGATTTCTCGTCACAGGATGGGATCGAGAGGGTGGTCGGGATTGACGGGGATTGTGGGGGGATGGAGGAGTGGGTGGTAGGTGAAGGAAATGGATAAGGGAGACAACTTCCAGACGAAAAGGGGTAGAAGAGTGAGAGGGAGAGAGTGCAAGAGATAGAAAGAGAGAGGGCGAGAGAGGTGAGGAAGAGGCAGTCTTTTCTCTTCCCTTGTCCCGATATAGAGACATCCTGGCCAAATCATGGAGGCAGAATAAATTAAACTAGACTACATATTATTTGAAATAAAACAAATCGAAATGGCAGGGTCACTTCCTGTATCATTTCTGACATTTCAAATGAAATGACTGATATTGGATATTGATGAGTATTCAAGATGCATTTACTTAGCCTGGATTACTGAGGGAGAGAAATTTCGATAACCAAACCACTAAACCATTACGCGACTAATACTGTTATTGTTATCATAAGAAGACATTACTTTTCAAGCATACTAAGACAGCACGGTTTTCTAAGAAGGCCATAGCGGTTGATACTGACTGCAGAGCTCTAGTTGAATAAGAAAACTACCAACGCGCAGATTTAGTAGAAATCACCTTACCGGTACAGTCCAACTTTCATCGAGGAAAACCCACGAGGATCTTAACACTGTACATTGTTGACTAATTTCTTCCCCCAGAACTTAGAAAAAAAAGCAATAATATTACAGTATTCAGTCGGCTAATTACCAACGTAGCTCATTATTACCAACGAAGCCGTTGTTGTTTTTTTTGCAACCTTCAGAAGCTCAAGGTCCCACTAAATTGGAAGAATACAAGATTTTCCTTGTTCACTATCGAACTCCATTGACCTTGTTACACGGAGGAGGAGCTAAACTTAATCGAAATTGAAATCTCTGGCCTGAGGGTTGCCAGTCGGTATTTCATTAGACTACATATTTTTTGATGGTTGGGAGGGAGGGGGG